>MU727434.1:28952-46254 GCA_026770625.1 Nicotiana glauca
TGATTTGGTGTTAATTAAATAAAGCGATGAGAGGACTGGTTCAACGCATATTTTTAGACGGAAAGTCTACATTAGGCTCGCTCAAATGCAGTTGACTAAACCGATTTGATTGATTAATTAATCATTTTGTCTAAGTGTTGAATGAAATTAGGCATGATATCTACTGATTTTAGAAAAGATGCAAATTGATTATAGAGGTTAACAGTTTTAACAGAATAATACGAGTTCAACAGCTGATATTGCTTTTAACGAATGCGACAATTCAGATTTTGAGATTTCCTATAGGCATGCTTTCTATATGTTTACTGGTTTTGACACCTTTTCAGACGTTGACAGAAGTCCTATGAACATGGTATCTATATGCAGCTTTTATTATTAAACCTACAAACTGTTTGCCTAATGACGTTTATATATGCAGAAATGCAGGAGTCTATAGGCAGTGTTTCTATATGTGAATTTGCAGGACAATTAGAAGTTAATCTTATAGGCAGGATATCTATGTGTGAACTTGCAGAAATCAAACATTAACCCTATAAGCAGGATATCTATGTGTGAATTTACAGAAATCAGAAGGTAAACCCCTATAGGCAGGATATCTATGTGTGAAATTGCAGAAATCAGAAATTAACCCTATAGGCAGGATATCTATGTGTGAATTTGTAGGACAATTAGAAGTTAATCCTATAGGCAGGATATCTATGTGCGAAGTTGCAGAAATCATAAATAAATCCCTATAGGCATGATTTCTATATGTGAATTTGTAGAAATCAGAAGTTAAGCCCCTATATGCGGGATATCTATGTGTGAATTTGTAGAAATCATAAAATAAATCCCTATAGGCATGATTTCTACCCTTAGTGCATAAAAAATAAACCCCCTCCCTTTTTTACTAAATCCTTGAGTTCATACAAGTTATTACAGCCCAGAAGAAATAAAACTGTAATTAAAAAAGTACATCAGGAATCATCAGCTGCATCCAAGGAAACTAATTCAGACTCAATGTCTAATAATATGAGATTGAGCCACTTTCGAGATCCAGATTTCCAAGCCTTCTCTCATGTAGGGTGTTTCAGAGATCCAAGGTATTTCAGGAACCCCAGGCAGTGCATACACCCAAGATGTTAATTAGAAATTTGAGTTGTGCAGTTTGGAAGAGCCAGCCCTTATGTGTCCAAGTTCAGAGGGAGCTCAAGGGTCGCAAGGCAAGGCTCGCACAAGAGGGGCAGAACCTAAGTTCTAAGAGTGAGTGAAAGTGCAATAAAAAGGGGGTAGGGAATACCCAGGCAGGCTGGCGGTCACGCCCAGTCATAAAGTAGACTGGCACGCCCCTAACCAATACTGCATGCCCCTAACCAAACCTATTAGCCAAACATTTAGAGAGTAAAGACCTACTAGAGGTCAAGCTATGGCCTGAGAAGTAACTAGAATACTGTCAGGTTAAAGCTGTTACTCAGCATACACAAAGGGTCCAGTTCATATCCATGGACAATAACTTCAAATATTGCCATGTTTCTGAACAATAACTTAAAGCACATATGGGGTACGAGGGTTTGGGATTTGTAAGGTAGCAAATAAATAACAAGTGACTGACAGAGTGCAAACATAGATTAATATTAATTTACAAAGGAAAAAGAACATATTACACCATGCTAGTAACATATCTTGAGTGCAGAAACATGGGTAGAAGTAGACAGGAACGACAAACTGGAGCAATTTAAGAAAACATATTGCTTTTGAGGCTTGTAAATTAACTAGGACATACTAGTAGAGAAGCAAAGTGCAGAAAGGTAAAGCAAACACAAGTCCACAGTCTAGCCTTGACTTTCAGCCGGCTAGGCAAAGCAACAACACAAGTAGTAGTAAAGAGAGAGTTTTAAGAGTAAGTGTGTATTTTGAACTAAAGTTGTTCGTGTGTGTTTAAAGAAAAGAGGGTAGGGTATTTATAGTTTTGAAAAACGAGTGAAGAATAAGGTAATATGTAAAGTTTTAATAAAAACATGGAAACAATCACAAGTCAGAATCAATTAACACAAGACTTCCCTTTAATCGAGGGATTATTGTTCAAGCGGATACTAACAGGGTCAAGATAAGGAAAGAAAATCAGTCTGTAAGCCGAATGGTTGTTGCCATAAAAGGAGCAGTAAAATCATATAGTAGGTGTTTAAGTCCAAATACTGAATTGTACTTGTTTTTGGAAAGGGTTTAGTAAGGCTAAACAAGGAAATCGAATCAATTAACCCTTGACAGGAGAGTAAAAATCAGAATTTCAGGAAAGGAAAAGTTTTGAAATCAATTAGTGTTTGAAAAATCAATTACATAAGGAACTCAGTATATATAAATGAATGCACAAGTAATAGACGCGCGAAGCCAAGTTATGGCAAAATAATAGCATATAGTAGTAACTAAAAGAAGACATTCGAAGCATGATAGTCAGGTTTCAGTGTTTAACAGTAGAGAAGAAGATCAGAAGCATTCAAAGAGTTGAGTGAAAACCATAGTTGAGTTTGACAGGTAGTAAGAACTCAGAACCAAAAGAGTCACATGAAGAAAAGAGAGTTGAAGTAAAGGAATCACATTGAACAACTTCAAAGAAATTGAATAGTCCACAAAGAAAATAGGGTTTTTGAAATCAATCGAGTTTAGAGAAGATAAGCAGATAAACAAATAAATAGATTCAGAATCTCGGATAAACCCCAAAAATTAGGGGTTTCACCATGCTAACTCAGATAGAAAAGAAAGGTAAATCAAACAAATATTAAAAAACAGACTAAGAAACTCAAACAAAATTCCAAAAAATTAGGGTTTTCAACATGCTAACTCAGATAGAAAACAACACAAACAAAACACAGTAAAACATGTCGAGAATTAGAGAACAGAGTCGAAATAACTTAACATGAAACCCTAGTTGAAGAAAAAAGAGTTTCTAAAAGCAAAAATTAAGGAAATTTCGAGAAATATGCATAGAAGGTTCACACACACATAGATCCGGAGCAGATCTAAAAATAAATCGAAGGAACCTTAGATATTAGGGTTTCGTAAGAAACCCAGGTGATAAGAAAGGCTTTGGAAACCATCGATCTTAGTAGGAGAGTCGAAGGTCGAACTCGAATAGCCATGAATGGCCGGACAAAGGTTGAAGACGACGTGAGAACAGTCATCGAGATAAGGCTTGGTCGAAACCCTTCAGGACCTTAGAAACGAGCACGCAGAAGCCGTGATAGGCTAGTATAGGCCTCCGATGAGCCTGAGAAGCCATAGATTAGGGTTTTAGTGAGAGGCGGCAGCTAGGGATTAAGCCGTGAGAGGCTAGTATAGGCCTCCAAAAATATTTTTATTTTTAGTATATTTGCCCGTTACTTTTTTCAGAACTACGCTTGATCTGATTCATGAGGGACATGATACATAGGCGACCTACAAAGGGTTCGATCAAATTAAAAAAGGAAAAAAGAAAAAAAAAAGAAAAAGAGAAAAAGAGAATGAAGTGTGGGATGTGAGAAATAAGGGGAAAAGAGCGATAATCAGGAAAGAAAAAAGGGGGAAAGAAATGGAAAACCAAGTGGTTTTAGAAAGGAAGATGATGAAGGAAATGGGGCAAAAAGAGTGAAATTGGAATGATGCCAAATGACCTTTGTACCCTCGAAGCCATTCTAGAACCGTTAATTGTGACTAGGGGCATTGCACGCAATGTGATATTTCTATCTGATAAATGCTCTAACGCTAACATGTTGGCTTTGTTTTGCTCCTCTTTTTACTTTCATTGTTATCATAATAGAGGGTGGTTAGTTTGTGGCACTTTTGTGATTCGTTCATACAACACAAGGTCAAAGAGCAAGTGGTCATGGCTAGCAAAGAAACAGATACAAGAGTTGTTAACCCGTCGAGGGAGATTGTGGAGCCGGAATCGGAATTGAAAGAGGAGGTTAGAAGGTTGAAACAATAGATGGCGGAAATGTATCAGGACCGGATTAAGGGACACCCTCCACCCTAGTTCCCTACCAAATACGCTGAAAACCCTGCAACTATCCCACCACTATCACAAGTCCATGTTCCCATTACCATCGATATTTCCCCTCAACATGCATCGGGATTTGCCCCGTACCACAATCACCCTGGCACTTCTTCCCAAACTTTCCATGCTCCAACAGCCAAAACAACAATATTCCCAGCTCCAGATACCCAATATTTTGCACCGGAGCCCACCTTCAAAGTCCTAGATTCTTACTCTTACACTCCCTAATTTGAGACTCATGTTGAAACTGACGAACCACCCAAGAACGCAAAGCAAGAAGAGATGTTTAGGAAGGTACAGAGTCTAGAGCAATCATTGAGAAATATGCAGGGGTTGGGAAACCAAGTGAGTGTGGCCTATAAGGACTTGTGTTTGTTCCCAGATGTCCAACTGCCTGTTGGGTTCAAGATGCCTAAGTTTGACTTGTATGATAGACATGGAGACCCTGTAGCACATCTGAGGGGTTATTGCAGCAAAATAAGAGGCGCTGGGGGAAAAGACGAATTGCTGATGGCGTACTTCAACCAGAGTCTGAATGGGGCAGCTCTAGAATGGTACACCCGCCAGGACGCTAGCAGGTGGTACACCTGGGATGATATGGTTCAGGCCTTCGCTAGGCACTTTCAGTACAATATAGACAATTTTCCAAACCGCCTATCTCTGACCAAGGTGGAAAAGAAACCCAGTGAAAGATTTAGAGAATTGGGTTCCGATGGACAGAGTAAGCTGCACGAGTCAATCCTCTGATGGAAGAAGACGAGATAGTTAAATACTTTCTTCAAGCTCTGGAGCCCACTTACTTCGGCCATTTGATCTCAGCCATTGGTAAGCCTTTCAATGATGTGGTAAAGATGGGAGAAATGGTGGAAGAGGGATTGAAGTCAAGCAAGATCCTGAGCTATTCTACCTTAAAAGCCACAACACAGGCAATTTAGAATGACACAGGAATCCTGCCGGGTCAGAAGAAACATGATGATGTTGCCATGGCTGTATCAAGATCGTGACATGGCCCAACGCGTCCGCCTCACCAATATACTCAGCCTCGATCCCGAGGGTCACTCCTTATGGTGAGCACCAGCACCGCATAATACTCTTTTGCCTTCACAACATTTTCGAGCACCCAAAAACCCTAGGAAATAGGGGCATAGAGAGGAACAAATTCAAAGAAATTATTTCATGCCAATCGGAGAATCCTACACAAGTTTGTTTGAAAAGTTAAAACAATCTTTTCTAATTGAGCCGCTCCTCGACTATTCTCCAGACCCATATGCAAATGGTTTTGATCTTACTGTGCGGTGTATGTACCACTATAATGTCCAAGGTCATAGCATTGAAGATTGTCCTTCTTTGAAAAGGGAGATAGAAAAAATGATTCAAGAAGGGGCAATTATGGTCTAGGACAGTGACACCCAAAACATTGCACATAATCCTTTACCTGCACATGCTGATGCACACTTCGTGGGAAAGACACATGATGATAGGGAATTTGAGAATTCTCTGGGGAACTTGCTGACTGAAGTTAGTGATATTGAAATTGGTGAAGGTTCCAGTAATTTTGATGTGCAACCCAGTGACTAAGATGTCGAACTTGATAATTGGAAAGACACTCCTTTCTTGGCCAGCCAAGGAGGAGTTTTGGTAGTTTATTTTGTTGTCACTTCTGTTAGTCCGGGTTATTTCAGGGTTGTAATTCGGATATTGTTTTGTGGCCCAAACTCTTCTTCTTCTTATTTTGTCTAGTTCGTTTAGTTATAATAACTCGTCTAATGTTATTTAGGATTGTTTCAGGGTTGTAACCCATGTCTATTTCGCTTGTCTTGTTCAAACCCTTTTCATCATATGTCTAATGCAATCTCGTATTTTCTGTTAGTTCTAGTCAATTTTTGTTTAGGCCATTTTTCCTTTTATAATTATTTTCATGCCGACTCTAGTGAAATGACGTGCATGCATAATTCTCAGCCTAATCTTGAAAGTTAGTATAATCATGAAGAAATGACATAGTTTTGAACATGATAAAAGAGGTATTTGAGGAAACAAGTAGAGATTTACGCATTCTGAGATAACTTGAAGCTTGAATTGAGTGAAACTGAGGCAGTTAGTTTGGAAAATCATGAGGCGGATGAGAGCATACAACAAGGGAATGTCTCTCAAGCAATTTGAGGAAAATCATTCAGTATTGAAATGCATTCTTCCACGTCAAGATAAGGTTGAGTCATGTTTGCTTCGAACTGGCAAAGCACATTGGCACTTTTTATTTGTGTTGATGACATCAATAGATACTGTGTGTTATTTTTTTGTTTATCTTCAATTGCATGTTTGTACATGGCATTTTTATTTTTGGTATGACGAAGTCATTTTATTCTGTTACCTGTTGACGCCCCCTTTTTCCCTCCCTCCAAAGAGCGAGAAATCGGGTTTACAACATTTAGGAAAGACAACTTTATTCCCGTTTGGGAATTGGGTTTTGGATTTTGAGAGTCTCCACCTAATGATTATAGTGCATTAGGACACTTTGAGGAAGAATTTGAGATGAAGAACCAAAGTTCGGGTAAGGGCTAGAAATTATCTCGAGGAGAAGGTGTTAGGCACCCCTCTAGATCCACTAGTGTGGTTCCTGACCATGCTATATTGTGACTTTAATTAGCAAATAAAAAAATAAAGGTTTCGAATATGAGGGATTATCACATATGGCTACAAACAAATTAAATTTTTGAAGAAGTAAAGAAATCTGATGATTTGAATAAAATAGTTTGGAAATTCTGAATATAAACAAATAAAGGGTGAAATGGGGTCCTAGGTGTACAAATTACATGGATCATCCACAGAACACCGGTACCCAATTGTTCGCATAGTGTTATCGTGTGATCATCATCTCTATGTCTACCCTTCCCCACCCATCAAGGTATTAAAGCGTGGAATAATATCGTTACTTATTGCATGCTATTACGTGTCCCAATCCTATAAGTCCTGGAGGCAATTGGACTACTAATCCTAAAGGGAGAGCGATTTGGGGGCTTTTAGAAGTTTTCAAAGGATAAAATACTAAAGCGTCAATCAAAACACGTAATACAAATAACGGGAAACAGACAAGCAAATAGGGATCAATTAAGCCTCCTTAAATCAGATAATAATCATGGAGTTTCGCACGTCTTACACGTACTAATTTGGTCTTAATTAAATAAAGCGACGAGTGGACTGGTTCAACGCATATATTTAGATGGAAAGTCTACATTAGGCTTGCTCGAATGCAGTTGACTAAACCGATCTGATTGATTAATTAATCCTTTTGTCTAAGTGCTGAATGCAACTAGGCATGGTATCTACTGATTTTAGAAAAGATGCAAATTGATTATAGAGGTTACCAGTTTTAACAGAATAATACGAGTTCAGAAGTTGATATTGCATTTAACGAATGAGACAATTCAGATTTAGAGATTTCCTATAGGCATGCATTTTATATTCTTACTGGTTTTGACACCTTTTCAGACGTTGACAGAAGTCCTATGAACATAGTATATATATGAAGCTTTTATTATTAAACCTACAAACTGTTTGCCTGATGACGTTTATATATATGTAGAAATGCAGGAGTCTATAGGCAGTGTTTCTATATGTGAATTTGTAGGACAATTAGAAATTAATCTTATAGGCAGGATATCTATGTGTGAAGTTGCAAAAATTAGAAATTAACCCTATAGGCAGGATATCTATGTATGAATTTGCAGGACAATTAGAAGTTAATCCTATAGGCAGGATATCTATGTGTGAAGTTGTAGAAATCATAAATAAATCCCAATAGGCATGATTTCTATGTGTGAATTTGCAAAAATCAGAAGTTAAACCCATATAGGCAGGATATCTATGTGTGAATTTGCAGAAATAATAAAATAAATCCTTATAGGCATGATTTATACCCTTAGTGCATAAAAACTAAACCCCCTCCCTTTTTTACTAAATCCCCGAGTTCATACAAATTATTACAGCCTAAAAGAAATAAAACTGGAATTAAAAATGTACATCAGGAATCATCAGCTGCATCCAAGGAACTAATTCAGACTCAATATCCAATAATATGAGATTGAGCCACTTTCGAGATCCAGATTTTCAAGTCTTCTCTCATCTAGGGTGTTTCTGAGATCCAAGGGATTTCAGGAACCCCAGGCAGTATATACACCCAAGATGTTAATCAGAAATTTGAGTTGTGTAGTGTGGAAGGGACAACCCTTATGCGTCCAAGTTCAGAGGGAGCTCAAGGGTCCCAAGGGAAGGCTCGCACAAGAGGGGCAGAACCTAAGTTCTAAGAGTGAGTGCAAGTGCAATAAAAAGGGGGTAGGGAATACCCAGGCAGGCTGGTGGTCATGCCCAGTCATAAAGTAGACTGTCACACCCCTGGCCAAACCTGTTGGCCAAACATTTAGAGAGTAAAGACCTACTGGAGGTCAAGATATGGCTTGAGTAGTAACTAGAATACTGTCAGGTCAAAGCAGTTACTCAGCATACACAATAAGGGAAAAGGATGGGAAGCTGACAAAGCTTAGGGCCCAAAGGGTCCAGTTCATATCCATGGACAATAACTTCAAATATTGCCATATTTCTGAACCATAACTTAAAGAACATAAGGGGATACGGGGGTTTGGGACTCATAAGGTAGAAAATAAATAACAAGTGACTGACAGAGTGCACACATAGATTAACATTAAATTTACAAAGGAAAGAGAACATATTACAACATGCTAGTAACATATCTTGACTGCAGAAACATGAAAAAAAGTAGACAGGAATGACAAACTGGAGCAATTAAAGAAAACATATTGTTGTTGAGGCTTGTAAATTAACTAGGACATACCAGTAGAGAAGCAAAGTGGAAAAAGGTAAAACAAACACAAGTCCAGAGTCTAGCCTTGGCTTTCAGCCGGCTAGGCAAAGCAACAACACAAGTAGTAGTAAAGAGGGAGTTTTAAGAGTAATTGTGTATTTTGAACTCAAGTCGTTTGTGTGTGTTTAAAGAAAAGAGGGTAGGGTATTTATAGTTTTGAAAAATAAGTGAAGAATAAGGTAATAAGTAAAGTTTTAACACAAACATGGAAACAATCACAAGTCAGAATCAATTAACACAAGACTTCCCTTTAATCAAGGGATTATTGTTCAAACGGATACTAACAGGGTCAAGATAAGGAAAGAAAATCAGTCTGTAAGCAGAATGGTTGTTGCCATAAAAGGAGCAGTAAAATCATACAGTAGGTGTTTAAGTCTAAGTACAGGATTGTACTTATTTTTGGAAAGGGTTTAGTAGGGCCAAACAAAGAAAGAGAATCAATTAACCCTTGACAGCGAGTAAAAATCAGAATTTCACGAAAAGAAAAGTTTTGAAATCAATTACGAGTTTGAAAAATCAATCACAGAAGGGACTCAGTATATAAATGAATGCACAAGTAATAGACACGTGAAGCCAAGCTATGGCAAAAGAACAGCATATAGTAGTAGCTCAAAAGAAAACATTCGAAGCATGATAGTCAGGTTTCAGTGTTTAACAATAGAGAAGAAGATCAGAAGCATGCAAAGAGTTGAGTGAAAACCATAGTTGAGTTTGACAGGTAGTAAGAACTCAGAACCAAAAGAGTCACATGAAGAAAAGAGAGTTGAAGTAAAGGAATCACATTGAACAACTTCAAATAAATCGAATAGTCCCCAAAGAAACTAGGGTTTTTGAAATCAATCGAGTTTAGAGGAGATAAGCAGATAAACAAATAAACAGATTCAGAATCTCGGATAAACCCCAAAAATTAGGGTTTTCACCATGCTAACTCAAATAGAAAAGAAAGGTAAATCAAACGAATATTAACAAACAAACTAAGAAACTCAAACAAAATCCCAAAAAATTAGGGTTTTCAACATGCTAACTTAGATAGAAAACAACACAAATAAAACACAGTAAAACATGTCGAGAATCAGAGAAGAGATTCGAAATAACTTAACATGAAACCCTAGTTGAAGAATAAAGTGTTTCTGAAAGAAAAAATTAAGAAATTTCGAGAAAAATGCATAGAAGGTTCACACACACATATATCCGGAGCAGATCTAAAAATAAATCGAAGGAACCTTGGAGATTATGGTTTCGTAAGAAACCCAGGTGATGAGAAAGGCTTTGGAAACCATCGATCTTAGTAGGAGAGTCGAAGGTCGAACTCGAATAGCCATGAATGGCCGGACAAAGGTTGAAGACGACGTGAGAACAGTCATCGAGATAAGACTTGGTCGAAACCCTTCAGGACCTGGTCATAGGACCTTAGAAACGAGCACGCAGAAGCCGTGAGAGGCTAGTATAGGCCTCCGATGAGCCTGAGAAGCCATAGATTAGGGTTTTAGTGAGAAGCAATGGTTAGGGTTTGAGGTGAGTTGAGAGAGAAGGGGGATTCAGAGGCGGCGGTTGAGGGAAAATGAGGTAGGGTAAAGGGGTTGTTTGAATTAAAAAGGAAAGGGAAGAGAGGGGATTAAATGGCGACCGGGTTTGGGTATGATAGGAAAGGGTATGGGTCGGGTTATAAGTGGTAATTAGGATAGGTAATTTGGGCTGAGTTGGGGTTAATTGGGGATTAAATTGATGCTATATTTGCAACTGAAATGGCTATGTGTTAAATAGCTGATTTTTCCCCTTTAATTTATATAAAAATAGTTAAAAGATGATTTTAAAAAAATTAAAAGCACTGAACTAATTAATAATATATAAACATTAATCTGAAAATACTGGAAATAATTTTATTAGTGTATAATGCCATTAATCGTACTATAGGCTATAATTGCAATTTTATGCAATTTAACTTTAAGAATACCAAATAAATTCGTAAAAATATGAAAAAATCATCTTAATTACATTTTTGGTATAAATTTGAGAATAAAATAAGATATTCCCCTAAAATGATGATTTTTGGAAAATAATTACTAGATTTATTATATTAAAATAGGCAATAAATTGGTTTAAAAATCATTGAAAATGTCAAAACACTTAGGTGTGCTTATATATGCACAAATATGCTATTTTTGAATTATTTTGGGTATAAAAATACTTAGGAAAAAATTGGGTATCAACAGCTGCCCCTCTTTACCTGGGAAGGATGAAAGAGTTGTCGGGTAAAGATATGATGGCCAATTTTGACCGGAAATGGTGATTTGAAAAGAACTTGACCGAGCTCTGGTTTCTGAGATACATACATATCCCTGGTTTTACAGGAATCATGTCGTATGTAGTTCAGGAACCATTGACGGAACATGTCGATGGAGATTCGAATGAAACATATACGATGTTTAGGTAGCAAGAGGTATTTTGAAACTTGATTGGCTGCGGGGACTGAGCGGGATCGCTCCTGCTGAGATGGCCGTTGATAGCCGGTATACCTGCAAGTGAGTAATACGCGCGTATATCGTGCATAAACTTAAACGTGTTGTAAGTTCCCGTTGGACCATGAATGTTGTCTTTGGACGGTTAGGATGACGTCCACGGACCATGATGTCTTGGGCCATGAAGTGCAAAATTAAAGGATTCGCAGGCTATGAAATGATGTTCTCGGGCTATGATAATGGTGACTCCGAATAATGATGCCCTTGAATAATGCTGTGCAGGATATAAAGTAGGTCCTCGGGCCATGTCTTGGTGTTCTCGGGCTATGAAGATGATACTTCCAAACAATGATGCCCTCGAATAGTTTGGTGATATTTCAGCCCCATGAAAATGCAAGATTTTGCGGTATTTCAGCCGATGCAAAAACGTAAATGGCGATATTTTAGCCGACATTAAATTTAAATAAAACAGGCGATGTTTTAGTCGATGTAAAAAGTAAAATGGCAATATTTCAGCCGATAGAAAGCATAGGTATATATGATGATGGAGATGAACTGGTGATCTTTCAGCCGATGTAGAATTTAAATAAAGTTTGGCGATATTTCAGCCGATTGCAAGAGAGATAAAGTGGCGATATTTCAGCCAATGCAAAGTAGAGGTGGCGGTATTTCAGCCATGCAGGTGGAGGTAGAGCTTAACCTCGGAAGGACAAAAGGTAGCCTTATACAGATAATGCAGGATGGAGACTGTGCTTAGTATCGAAAGGTAGAAAGGTAGCATTGTGCAATAAAGATAATGCAGATGGATACAATGCTTAGTCTCGAAAGGCAGAAAAGTAGCCTTATGCAATGCAGATGGAGACAATGCTTAGTCTCGAAAGGCAGAAAGGTAGCCTTGTGCAATGCAAGAAAATGCAGATGTAGACATCGCTTAGTCTCAAAAGGCAGAAAGTAAGCTTTATGCAATGCAAGAAAATAAAAGGACGGATAGTAGCGAGATTTCTTAGCTAATAGCTGATTACGATATCGTGACTGCCGGGGAGTTTGTGTGCGGATAACAATTACGAACAAGTGATGATTCTAAGAAGTTGCATTTTTTGAGAAAGTATGCGTAGATAAATATTCCTAACAATAATGTAAGTCGAGTGCCTGCATCCAAAGAAAAATCGTGAGTTTTGTAAAAGGTGGAAAAGGCTAGTTCGTCTTCCCCTAGCTTCCGGCGTTGCGTATCATTGGGGTAGCATCACTAAATAGCAGTAATTCGAACAAAAATTATGCATGATTTAGTAAATATAACGTAAGCAAAAAATAATTTTCTTTAGATGAACCAATGACTGTGACGTGGTTCAAGACATTGCAACCTCTCCTGCTCCGAAATTTTGAGGGTCCTCCTCGAAATTCTGCCCCAGTTTACTGGGCTGGCACTTCTGACGGCTGTGCTGAACGGCTGAAAAATCAACTTCGGAATTTTGAGGGTCCTCCTCAAAATCCTGCCCTAGTTTACTGGGGCGGCATTCCTGGCGATGAGTGGCTGAAAACTAACTTCGGAATTTTGAGGGCCCTCCTCAAAATTCTTCCCTAGTTCCAGTAGCAGGGGGAAAATGGAATTTTTATTAAATTATGACCAAACCCATAGGGCTGCCTACGTATCCCCTCTTAAACGGGAATCAGCTCAGGCATAATTCAAATTACATCATAATGGGAATCATAAGTAGTTATACATAGTATCGTTTCACTGTATCTGAATTGATCGGCTTTGGTCAAACTTCTCCATCCATCTCTGCAAGAATGAGGACTCCTCCGGTTAGAACCCGGTGAACCATGTACGGCCACTACTACAAAAAGGACCTTTAGCGGTAATAAAAAATAACATTGGTAGCAATAACAATAGCTGCTATATCATTTACCGGCAATTGATCTTTCGCCGGTGATATCGGGGTCGGTAAAGCCTTTAGCGGCATTTATTCCAAAAGCTGGTAAAAAGTATGATTTATTGCCACTAAAACTCATCTGCTTTAATGGCAATTGTTTGCGGCAATTATTATGGCTGCTAAACCCATTCTTAAAATAACTAATAATGCTCCTTTAACGTCCATTTTTTTAGCCGCTAAATTCAAAATATTTATCGCTAAAAGTCCATACCTTTAGCGGTAATTATTTTGTGGCAATTAAATTGGCAACAATATCTCTTCTAAAAACGTATTAGTATGCCCCTTTAGCGTCCATTTTAATGAATAGCAAAGTCAATTAAATTGCTGCTAAAAAGCATCTTTAATAGCAATATAATGGTTACAATATCCTCGTATAAACGTCTTAATCCTGTTAAATTGGCACTAAAATTCACAAGCTATAACGGTAAGTTTAGCCACCATTAAATAATAGATATTACATTCGACCAAAAAATAATGCCAATAAAAAAATATATTGATATTAATTCATAAAACTATAGTATATCTCGTTAAATCTTAACGAACAAAAGGAAGTACTAATCCAAAATATTAATATCACAAAACCTTAAAAAATAACTCATATTGTTTGAATTAAATAGCTAATGTCATTATATAACTAATATTAACGAATAACAATCTTCAAATAATCTCTAAAACTCTTCGTCATATTGAAATCTTCCACCCGCTAAATTATCGAACATCAGGCTATATGACCTGAAATTATAAAATAACTATGTCAATAGGAAGTAAATATTGCCAAACAACAAAGCTAATAATAATTTGCGAGGTTATGAAACTAAATGTCCATAACCAATCAGTTGGATTATGCACTGATGTAAAATCACCTAAGATAAATTTCTGAAAGATGAGGACAAGTTCATTGCATATGATGAGTAGCATAAAGGGGAATTTGCAACATGCCTCTGCAGTGAGCGCCAAATTAGCATCATAAAAGGATTTTATTATTCCAATGACCTCCCAGTAGCCTCTAAATATGTATGCCTGAAAATATAGCATAAATTAGGTAAAACTACATCTAATTTTTTAGTCGAGCAACCAATGTATTCATAGACACAAATTATTTCAATGGGAAGATCCATGATTCTTTACTTGAACATTGTGCTCATTTATAGCTGCTGGTATAATTTTAGAGCCAAAATAATTACCTGTAGGATATCTCCATTTCAGCAGCTTCAACAATACATCCGTCTTGAATACATAAACCCCCACTGAAGCGATATAAGGGGATCTCTTCGATTCATGTGGAGATAATACAATTAGAGTAGTATCTACTTGCTGGAGCGCGAAAAAAGAACAAAAGAATAGTAATCAGGTCAAATCTTATGAATTTGACTTTCTTTTTTTTTCCCAGTCTCTCATTCTCACAAAAGGATGGTTCACGTTCTACGCAAATGACATGTAGAAAGAAATCAGCACACATCACAAAATAAAGAGCTCAACTACACCTACCATTGCTTTTAGATCAAAACCTTTTGTTTTTTCAGCAAATTAGACAACTCTGCCTCTACTATCAATCTTGACCAGCCCGAAATCTGATGCTAGACTGAAAAGATGAAGCTTATACTCGGCCTAATGCAACCAAAATGAGGTATAAAGAGAAGTCCTATTTTTTTGTTTTGATTTGCACCGGGTGTTCGAGTCTCTATAAGCCCCGACTAATCTCGGGGGTGCACAGGCCCTCGGCAAGGAGTTTTCCGCAAGTGCAACACGGTTAATTTAGATTTTACCCAGTCCGATGACCCTCAAAAATTGTTTGCACCCAGTGGGTTTCGAACTTGAGACCTTGAAAGGGAGCAAACCCCAAGGTTCAAGTCAATTACCACCAGGCCAANTCGGTCGATATGGTTCTGTTTGACGATTGGAGACAGTCATAAACTTTTCTTAAACAAGAAAGAGGAGGGCATAGGTATAGTAAAATGGACATACCTGCACCAAGTCCATATAATCCATCCGATAAAGATGATCCCCTGACAACATAAGGATATTATCAACATCTTGGTTCTTGGAATCCTGCAATAAGTGGTTTCAATTGTAATCACAAAAGTATTAGTAGTACAAAATAAATAACTCAAGAGAAAATACAGAAAGTCAATATTTTTTCCATAAAGTATACCAGGTCAAGGCAAAAGCAGTGGTGGATTAGTGTCCTAAAAAGTGTGAGACTAACCTCAAAAACCCATATAAATTGTCTACCGGCATATGCGGTTCCTTGAAACCATTTTTTTCCTATTTCCCCAGCTATCTGAGTTGCAGCCAGTACCTTTTTTCATAAAATAATTCCTTTCAGTCAGAAAACAAAAGAACAAAATCATCCGAGATTGTTACATTGTTGCAAGTTTTATTTGAACAAATCAGTTGGAGCATTGGAAAAGAATTGTGACATCTAGCAAACTATACAAAACAAACATGGGACTCTAATTCAGGTTCTTTTATGAGTTTCATAAATACAGTTTCCAACCTCAACAAATCCATCTCCAAAGCTCACACCATTTTCAAAATATGTTCAAGCAATATGACGATTCAAGGGAGAAGAATTGTACAGGAGCAGAATTGTAAGCGGAAATAACTTGGTTCCTGCACCTCCTCCTAGTATGACTGAAGCCACATTCTTGGGATTTGCCCGTCGTCTATCAAAATGTGGCGCCTCTACAGTCTAAATACATCCAGTAGACATTCATAATCAGAGGCTGATGGAGCTTAATATATTATGGGCTCCACTAAATACAGTATTTTCAGCATGAAATAAAATATATCAGTAAAAAATTAGTACAATTCTATTCAAAACGTGGCGCCTCTACAGTCTACATACAGTATTTTATAAATTGTGTATCTATTCTTTCAAGCGGAAATGTGAGAGCAAAGACTCCCAGTGTAAGATGGTCGATGTAGCTGGAAAATAATTCCATGTCACGATCGCAAAGCTCAGATAATCAGATATAGAGAGGAAAGAAGTCACTAATATGCTGAGCTAGCACTTACGTGGAATCAAATAGGTCAATAATTGCAGAAACACCTTGCAAGACCTCTTCTATAAAGATAAAAATTTAATCCATTCAGCCACAAAAAAGTATATAATTATTAATTTAAATATCCAAAAGTTTTCATAATGGAAAACAAGCTGGTTAAATCCGGTGGATATTGAAGTTATTTCTTTAGACTAGTTATATAACAAACAAGCTCCTCTTCTATTTTCAAACACAATATCAATCACTCTGTTGGCATGCACCGGTAATGCAAATATTTTTCCGTGAGTACAACAGTGAATGAATTCCAGAAGAAGACCGACTTGAGAACACAGAAAGAGATGAACAAGGAATTGTAAACATTCAGGATGTCTATCCTACCATCAGTAACATCACTGGCCACCAAAAACTTGAGTCTCCCACTGTATGCAAACAAGTGAAACCATTTACAGTGTACCAAATCCAATAAAGGACCATTATAAACATTACCAGCATAAACCCATTTCTCTGAAACTAACATTAATAAAATTAAAAAGTTAGCATAAACATCAACCTTCAAGTGAAGAGACTGAATGAAGATGAGTGGCAATTTATGAACCTGAAGGAGATCATAAAGAAAATCTTTACACAATACAGAACCACCTGTAAATAGATTACATGTATATCAAATATGGCACTTCAATAGCTTAATGCACTCTCATGACATAAGCATCTGCACCAAACTACTCCAAGATATGCAGGACCATAGATGATCTACAACTAACATTAAGAACACATGTTATAGAATCTTCACTTTGGCTATATGCACCCAATTCGAGAGGGATGACGTAGGTGTAGACTATCGATATGAAGCTTCAATAAACTAAAAACTTGATAAAAGTTTGACTCATGCGGAATTCGAGTCAAACTCAGATAAGTTTACACTTTACATTACATATGGTGCTAAGTAGTCAACAGAGCTCCATATAGTATAAAAGGAATAGCACCCAAAGGTTTTGTCCAAGTAGAAGAGCACAACATATGTG
>MU727445.1:3835-31904 GCA_026770625.1 Nicotiana glauca
TATTGACACTAACAGAATAGGGAGTCTCAACCAGTAAGCACATCCCCGGAGGTGAGAAGAGAAGGGTTTTCCGCACAATTTATATACAGTTCAAATAATATCAAAGCGGTAAACATTTAGCACATTAAGCATGAAACATGTAGTAAAATCAGATATAACCAATTCAACAATTTATTTAAGCTCGAATTCTGAACCCTGAACAAAATGTTCTGGGTTCTTTTCCCCAGCAGAGTCGCCAGAGCTGTCACACCTCTTTTTTTGCTACATACACCCCGTGAAGAGCGTAAAGGAGTTTTTTCAATTAAAGGACAGTCGGAACGGGATTTATTATTATTTATTCAGAGTCGCCACTTGGGAGATTAATGGTGTCCCAAGTCACCGGTTGAATCCCGAACTTAGGAAAATATGACTCTGTTAACAGTCCACGACCGGAAATCCAAGTAAGGAATTCTGTTAACCCGGGAGAAGGTGTTAGGCATTCCCGGATTTCGTGATTCTAGCACGGTCGCTCAACTGTTGTATTTGATTTTATCTGATTTTAAGACATGTTCTAGCCTATGTGCCTTTTATTAGTGAAACACTTTTATTATTATTTCTTAGAAGAATTGCAACGTCGTGAAAATGTATCTCGAATCACGCCGTACCAGTACGCCCGTGATTTTTGACATATTTTGACTTCATTGATATTTGAATTTGGGTCACATAAATGTACACCCGTATTTAGGAATGTAATTTTATTAAAATCATGCCTAAAGAGTCTAACGCATTAATTATCTTTGGGAAAAACCGTGAAATTCGCTAAACGGTTCACCCGAATTCTAAGTATTTTAAAACCTTTATTGAGGGCCCCACAATTTTGTATTTGCTTTGGCGAGGCTCGTCTCATTATTTTAAAAAAAAAACCAATCTTAAAACAAACTAAAATTTTCTATTTATTTGCCTCTAGAAGATAGGAAATTACTAATGAATTAATATTAAGACTCGGGCTTAGAGTTCAAATCAGGGCCCAAACAAAAGGAAGAATCCTTTTAATTTAAACCCATTATCTAACTCATAACCCAAGCTTATATCATTACCAAAAACACTTCAATTGATCTACACTATCCAGTCCTTTTGGGCTTTTAAAAATGGCTCCAGGAGAGCCCATGGCACAGACGTGCATGAAGGAAGACTGGACAGGGCCTGAATTTGAGCAATAATTAGACCTTTGGCTTCAAAATGAGCCCAGGTCTCCAAATGAAGAAATACGTATAGGCTGGAAGTCTCTTGATATTAACACAAACAATACTAAAATTTTTATTGAATTGAAATAGAGAAATGGCTTATAATTACTCACGCTAACAGAAAGTTGATTGTTTGTATTCTAACTTCCCATTCTAAAATTATTTTTTACAGGCTTTTGCTATGTTTCCAGGCATTAACAGGATGGAACTTTAAACTGGACAAACAATTTATTACACATTCTACATACCATTTGCTTTCTAACTAATTACAACTATAATCAATTTCAACTAGCAAATAAGTCAGTATTCAAATAGTTCATGAATTCAAAATGAATTATTATAGACCTGTTCGATCAAGATTTCATAAGGACAAAAGTAAACTAACTAAAGTCACTAAACATGCTCATATGCAGCTGATTTTGTTCGTAACCATTAGTATACGGATTTATACTATATAATCCTCAATACTAATTAACAAACAACTATAGAGTGACAATTGACCTAGTGTATACTCAAATCACAAATAACAGTCCAGATTTAGTCCAGTTTAATTACAATGGTTAACTACTAAAAATGAAATTTAACTAAGCTAAATACATGTTAATAACATGACTTCAAGCAGTAATTGATTGATTCCAATTTCTCCTTCTCAAAATACACGTACAGTATCACAGTTTAGGAAATTGTACCTGAAAATTGTAATAGGAAAGGAAAGGAAAGGTCAGCAGCAATAACGACTTCAGCAGCCACTCAAAAATCAGTTTGAAATCCTAGCAACAGTCAATGAAACAAGTAATAACAGTTATGTTGCAATTCACTCTAACAGGCCCCAATTTCAACTCAATTAGATCAAAAAGCAACTCAAAATGCCTTTGGAATTCAAATCTAAAACAGAAATGAAGAAAACTAGAATTGAATCTAAAGGTCGGCAAAAATAGGCAATGGAACAGTAAGTATTTTTGGTTTTTTCACTGTTTATGATTTTTTTTTTTTGGTTTTGAATTTTTGAATTTCAGGTTTTCTAGATCTGAAAAATAACAGAATACTTTGGAGGAAAGTTTTAGGAGGTTCAAGAACTTCTTATTTATGGCAGAAACTGCCTATTTATAGAGTTGAAATTTGGAGGGAAATTTGAAATCAGAAATTACCTAGAAGTCCCTTATTTTTATCTTTTTATTCGACTAGATACAATCAATTATTTAAAATTGAGCTAAGACCCCAATCTAGAATGTTCTAGTTACTTCTATTCTATTCCTACCCATTTGAATTCCTTATTCTACCCTCACTTCCTTTTAGTATTCACCGATTCACCCTTTTATCATGTCCATAATACCCCTACTTTCTTAATGTTATTACTGAATTTCCATTTCGTATCCCTAAAATACCCTTGAATATTTCTTGAATTTACTTAACACCCTATTACCTTTTACCTTTCTGCCCTTGTTTAACCTTAAACTATCATCCCTGATTTAATCACAACTATTAGATTTAACAAACTAATTAACAAAAAGCTAATCAAACAGCTATAAACCAATTATTAATTGTCAATCAGAATTCAACGAACACGAACAATTCAAATCTTAGTTAATCATAACAAATCCAATTATCTACTAGCTAATCCTTAAATTGAAATCAAACTTATTTACTAATCGGAATCAATCAAAAATTTAAACTACAATTAAAACCCTAATAATATCAAATGTTAAACCTAAAATACTATTTAAAACAGATATTAAGTAACCCTAACAAAATTAACAACAAGAACAGAATTCAAAAAAAACAAGCACAAAAATAAAGAAAAAGATTTGAAAGAGCTTATCTTGGTTTCTTTTGTTTATCAGTCTGTCTATTAGTCTTCAAGATCGAACTCTGACCCTTGAGAACTCTCTAGGACTTATGACCCGTAACATCCCCAATGATACGTTTTCTAAAAGAAAATCTTCATTAGAGATGTTAGGGTCATGAATCCATAAGAGCTAAACTGAAAGAATCTTGATCAGCAGACTGAACTTGAGGTTCGAGGGTTTTCTGGTAACTTTTGAGGCAGATGGTTATTAGGAATGGGTAACGGACATTATAAAGAAGCTATGGTGTTAATTTAGGGCTATTTGGATGAACTGTCACTCGCCGGCGGTAGGTTTCCGGTGAGTCAAATCTGGATATTTGAAGGGGTTGGGACTTATTTGAGGAAAAAGAAGTGGAGGGGTGTGGAGAGGGGACTGAGACGGTCTGGTGGTGTTCTTTTGGGATCGATTGACGTAACTATGGTTTCCCGCTGGTAGGGTTCCGACGGGGTTAGGGGAAAGGTGGGGCGGCTCAGGCGGAGGAAAGGAGAAGACAAATGAATATAGGGGAGGGTGTATGTATAATTGATATATTTAACAGCTAATAATGAACTGAGACCGTTGGATCACTTGAACCAACGACTCAGATTCATTGCCCTTTAAACAGCGCCGTTTGGATTTTAATGAAGATGCAATCTCGTCCATTGGACTAACCAGATGAACGGCCGAGATTCAATGCTCCCAAACGTCATCGTTTCAATTATTAAATGGGCTGGATTATGCAACTATTAGATCAAACGCTTCAACGGCTTGGATTTAAAGCCATAAAACGAGGCCGTTTTGGCCCTCCTGACCGACCAGGTGAGACCTTGGGCTTGGACGGATATTTTCGATTTGGGCCACTAATTTGTGATATTTATGTTGGCCCAAATGTTATTATATCCCTTTATTTGTATTATTATTATTTTTTAATTTGGAATTATATATTTTTTTTATAATTATTTTCATTTGTATTTTCTGTATTTTTCCATTTTGTATTTTGTATTTTTTTTGTTGGTATTTTTGTATTGGTATTTTTTCTGATTTTTGTAAAACTAAAAACCTACTTAAACTAATTAAATCCTAATTAAGCTATTTAAATTCTAAAAATCAATTGTCAACTAAAAATGCCTAAGAACTATATATTTTTTAATTTTCTTTTAAATTGTTTTAAAACGAATTAATACATACTTAATGCTAAAATATAGAATTAAATTTCTAAATGCGTATTATTATTTTTTCGTATTTTCACATGCACAAATATTTTTGGAATAAAATTGCTTGGGGCAAAAATTACGTGCTCACAGAAGTTACCAAGCTGATCAAAGCCAAAGTTCCCAGGGTGGTTGAATATCCTACCTGGTTAGCCAATATTGTGCCAGTTTCGAAGAAAGATGGGAAGGTCAGAGTATGCGTTGACTATCGGGATTTAAACAGAGTAAGTACCAAGGATGACTTCCCACTGCCAAAAATACACATTCTGATCGATAATTGCCCTAAGCATGAACTCCAATCCTTTGTATATTGCTTCGCGGGTTATCACCAGATTTGGATGGACAAAGAAGATGCAGAGAAGACAGCTTTCATCACACCGTGGGGTGCATACTGTTACAAGATGATGCCATTTGGTTTGAAGAATGCTGGGGCCACCAACATGAGAGCCATGACACCATCTTCCATGATATGATACACAAAGAAATAGAGGTGTATATGGACGATGTCATTATCAAATCCAAGAGGACCGCATATCACATAGCAGATTTTAGGAAGTTCTTCGACATGCTAAGGAGGTACAATTTAAAGTTGAACCCCACAAAGTGCGCATTCGGGGTTCCCGCAGGGAAGTTACTGGGTTTCATCGTCAGTCGTCGGGGGATCGAGCTAGATCTGTCTAAAGTCAAGGCTATTCAGGAGTTACCGCCACCTAAGAGCAAAAAGGATGTGATGAGCTTCCTAGGATGACTCAACTACATCAGTCGATTCATAGAACAGTCCACGATTATATGTGAACCCATTTTTAAGATATTGAGGAAAGATGCTGAAACAAGTTGGACCGAGGATTGTTAGAAGGCTTTTGACAAGATCAAGGAGTACCTGTCCACACCACCAGTTCTGGTCCCGCCAGAACCAGGACGACCTTTGCTACACTATCTGTCTATATTGGATGGAGCTTTCGGATGTGTTCTGGGACAACATGATGATACAGGAAGAAAGAAGCAAGCTATATATTACCCGAGTAAGAAATTCACACCTTATGAAGCACGGTATTCTCTGCTTGAACGCACTTGCTGTGCTTTGACCTGGACAACCCAAAAATTGAGGCATTACTTCTGTGCCTACACTACATATCTCATATCCAGGATGGATTCTCTAAAGTACATATTTCAAAAAGATATGCCTACTGGGAAGTTGGCTAAGTGGCAAAATACTACTAAGTGAGTTCGATGTCATCTATGTAAATCAGAAGGCGGTCAAGGGACAAACATTGGCAGATCACCTTGCTGAAAATCCGATGGGAAAGGAGAAACGAACCCTTGAAAATATATTTTCCCGATGAAGAAGCATCATTCGTAGGAGAAGACATTACTGAAGCATATGACGGTTGGAGGGTATTCTTTGATGGAGCCACAAATTTCAAAGGAGTAGGAATTGGAGCAGTTTTGGTGTTAGAAATGGGTTAGCATTATCCGGTATCCCTACACTAACAACATGGTAGAATATGAAGCTTGCATACTAGGGCTCAACATGGCAGCCGACATGAACGTTCAGGAGTTATTTGTGATCAAAGATTCAGATTTGCTTGTGCACCAGGTACAAGGAGAGTGGGCCACCAAGAATTCCAAGATATTACCATATCTGCAGGACGTGCAGGAATTGAGGAAGAGAATTACAAAGATAGAATTCCGACATGTGCCCAGAATTCAGAAGGAGTTTGTTAGCGCATTAGCCACCTTGTCATCCATAATACAACATCCAAATAAGAACTACATTGAACCCATTCCGGTAAGGATCCATGATCAGATGGCTTACTATGCTCATGTCAAGGAAGAAGCAAATGGAAAGCCTTGGTTCCATGACATCAAAGAATACTTATCAAAAGGAGAATACCCGGAGCATGCAAATCACACTCAGAAACGCACGCTCCGGAGATTGTCAAATCACTTCTTTCACATCGGAGAGAACTTTTATAGAAGAACTCATGATCTAGGTTTACTAAGATGTGTCGATGCGAAGGAAGCTTCTAAGCTACTTGAGGATGTGCATGCTGGGACCTACAGTCCGCACATGAATGGTTTCATCTTGGTTAAAATGATACTCAGGGCAGGTTACTTCTGGATGACTATGGAGACAGATTGCATGCAGTATGCTTTCAATGTCAAGTGCATGCCGATATGATAAAAGTTCTACCAAATAAGCTCAATGAAACAAGCTCACCTTAGCCATTCGCCGCTTGGGGAATGGATGTTGTTGGTCTAATTGAGCCCACCGCTTCAAATGGACATAGGTTTATTCTAGTAGCCATTTATTACTTCACAAAATGGGTACATGCTGCATCTTACAAAGCTGTGACAAAGAAAGTCATCACAGATTTCGTCAAGGATCGTATCGTTGGTCGATATAGAGTTCCTGAGTCCATTATTACTGATAATTCCGCCAATCTCAACAGTGATATGATGAAATCTATGTGTAAAACCTTTAAAATCAAGCACACGAATTTCACAGCCTACAGCAGATGAATGGAGCCTTAGAAGCCGCCAACAAAAACATCAAGAAGATACTAAGGAAAATGGTAGAAAACCACAAATAATGGCATGAGAATCTACCTTTTTATTTATTGGGGTACTGCACTATATTCCGCACATCAACCGGGGCAACTCCTTACATGTTGGTTTATGGTACCGAGGCTGCCATCCTAGCCGAGGTAGAGATTCTTTCCTTGAGAATCATACAGGAAGCTGAACTCAGCGATGCAGATTGTATAAGGAGTCGCTATGAATAATTGGCCCTTATCGATGGAAAGAGGATGAACGCAGTGTGTCATGGCCAACTTTATCAGAACAGAATATCCAAAGCTTTCAACAAAAAGGGTCAAACCAATACAGTTCGCACCAGGACAACTGGTATTGAAGAAAATCTTCCCACATCAAGATGAATCCAAAGGGAAGTTATCTCCCAACTGGCAAGGTTTGTACATAGTTCACATGTTACTAACAGGAGGAGCACTCATACTTCCAGAAATGGACGGAGAATTCTAGCCAAAATCGATCAATTCAGATGCAGTCAAGAGATACTATGCTTAGATACTTTGCATTTCCTCATTTGATGTAATTGAACTATGTTTGAGTTGATTCCCATTTAAGAGAGGATACATAGGCATCCTTATGGGTTCGGTCATATTATAATAAAATTTTCATTTCCCCCAAAATCAGAACTAGGGCAGAATTTTGAGAAGGGTCCTCAAAATTCCGAAGCAAGTCCAGCAATGCTGTCACATGCCAAGAAGTCAGTAATCGATCGAGAACTGGGACAAAATTTTGAGAAGGATTCTCAAAATTTCGGAGAATGTTCATCAGGGTCCGTGACCCACAAACAGTTAACAATCATCTACCAAACTGGGGCAGAATTTTGAGGAGGACCCTAAAATTTCCAATATGATAGAGTACAATGCCTTCAAAATGTGTTACAGTCACTAGTTCATCAAATTTATTTGACACATTTCCAAAACAATTCTATTTTTATCAATAATTTCATATTTTCAAAAATTCTATTTCCATAACGGTCAGGTTTCACCCAGGGGAAATCGAAAGGCTTTTAGAATGGAGCAAATCAAAGCCAGCCGACAGAAGCACGAACCATCCTCCCATCACAAAACTTACAATCTTTCTTTGAACGCAGGCAAATCTGATGTAACGATAACATCCGCAAATATATACACGTAGCAAGATTACTATCAATCATGCCATCAGACACCGAATACATCTCTAGCTAAGACACATGCTACTTTTACTTACTAATTGCACTCTGCATGAGTCTAGTCCCTGATTCCCTACTTGCATGAGGCTAATCCTTGCCTCCATACGTATATGAGGCTTATTCCTGCCTCCACATTTGCATGAGTCTAATCCCTGACTCCCTATTTGCATGAGTCTAATCCCTGACTCCGCATTTGCATGAGTCTAATCCCTGACTCCACATTTGCATGAGGCTAACCCTTGCCTCCCTATGTGCATGAGTCTAATCTCTGACTTTACACTTGCATGAGGCTAATCCTTGCCTCCCTACTTGTATGAGGATAATCCTTGCCTCCCTACATTTGCATGAGTCTAATCCTTGACTCCATGAGGCTAATCCCTGCCTCCACATTTGCATGAGTCTAATTCTTGACTCCCTATTTGCATGAGGCTAATCCTTGCCTCCCCATATGTACATGAGTATAATCCTTGCCTTCCCATATTTGCATGAGTCTAATCCTTGACTCCCTATTTGCATGAGGCTAATCCTTGCCTCCCTATATTTGCATGAGCCTAATCCCTGACTCCCTATTTGCATGAGGCTAATCCTTGCCTCCCTACATTTGCATGAGTCTAATCCTTGACTCCCTATTTTCATGAGACTAATCCTTGACTCCCTATTTGTATGAGTCTAATCCCTGACACCACATTTGCATGAGGCTAATCCTTGCCTCCCTATATTTGCATGAGTCTAATCCTTGACTTTCTATTTGCATGAGTCTAATCCTTGACTCCTTGAGGCTAATCCCTACCTCCACATTTGCATAAGGCTAATCCTTGACTCCCCATATACATAGTACTAAGCATTGTCCCTCTTTGCACATATATTATTCTATTGCTAATACTATCTATTTGCTTTTCAATCGGGCTAAGCTCTGCCCTCCATTTCACAAGACTAAGCCTTGTCTTGTTAACATCTTATTATTGCATCTCATGGGCTAAAATATTGCCAATCTGTCCAAAGGTGTCATAGTCTAAACGCACTGATCACGCCCAACCCTAGTCCTAAAAAGGATAAGCGGTCCTTGAAAATATAATCCTGTCTAAAAGTCCGGAGTCGAATCTTACAGAGAACTAAGGTTCGCTATAATTGTTCAATATCGCAAAGAAGACAATTTTGAATAATTTCTAAGTTATAATATTAAGATTTTTATATCTAACTAATTAACTAACAAATTAAAATAATAAATTAGTAATAAAGAAACTAAAGGTTGGAAATAATATTAAGGAGGTCTAGAGTTATGATTTCCCCAATTGTCAGAATTCTTCTAGCTTTGTTCCCTACAATTTTACCAATGTATTCTCTACTGATTGTGAGCACTTTAGGTGCCATAATTCTCTCTCGAGCAACTACAATAATTTACTAGACATATTCTCTCGAACTACGCTAGTTGGATTTATCTAATCGCTCATTATGACCACGACAAGGCTTTGTTATTTCTAAACCTACCTTTAAACCCACTGTATTGATTTCTCACATATGTTAGGAGTGACGTTGTTCAACAACCACTCAAATATGTATCCTTTCTGAAGCAACACATAATAAATAGGCACAGTCAATCGATGACCATTCAATCAATAATAATTAACATGTAGTTGAACAAGTAGAGAAATCCAATGGCTCAATGATATAAAAACATAATAAGAATTTATCCTACAAAAGGTTCCATCAAAACCCTAGATAACAAATTAGCTATTCATAATAGTATGTAAAACTACAATACTAAAAGTCATAACCAACAATGAAAAATAGGAAGAGGAAGGAAAAACTCGTAGAAGAATTCCTCGCCTTGCTCCTATTGTGTCTCTGCCTCCTTAGGTCGAATCTGTGTTGAAAATTGGTCTCTTTTGCCTCCTTAGGTCTAAATTATGTCAAAAGTATGTCCAACCTCTTAAAACACCATTTTTCCATGTATATATACCAAGTAGGGCAGGGCCCAAAAGATTATACCTTCTCCTACGCGAAAAAGGATAATTTTTTCAGGTTTGGACGGCCACGGCCGCGGTCAACGGCGGTACGGACGCGGTATTTGGCAAGTGTACTGCCTCAGCCCGCCTCAGGTCCGTGGTCGCGGTTTTGACCGTATATTTAACCCTGTTTCGTTTGGAATTTGGAAAAACTTAAAATACGGAAGTTGTAGAGCTTTGAGTTATCCTTTCAACCATATATTGTGGATCCCAAATGGAGTTCTGAGCGAAAAGTTTACTAGACAGTATGCAATATGCCTACTCGATTCTTCGTTTTGTTGCTCTATCATCTGTTGATCCCTGAATACGATCCCGACTTAATTCCTTGGGTTTTACTCAGACTTCAAAGCTCCAAATTACTTGAATTTATTCCATAACATCTATATAGCTCGGAATCACTCCTACAAGGCATAAAACACACAATTAGTGCAAAACACTAACGATTAAAACGCAAACTCAACTAAAGTGCAGTAAATTTGAGTGTAATAAGCGACTAAAATACGTAATTATAGCCTATTATCAACATCCCACACTTAAACCATTGCTCATCCTCGAGAAATTAAACTACACTTTTTTTATAGACATGACCTTTTTAAACAATTCTCCTAACTCATCAATCAAGAGTATTTAAAATAGACTAAGCACAAAAGCGTAACATCTTCACCTCAAGATTTGACTCATAAGTACCATGCATTATTCACAACTCACCTACTTACTCTAACATAGAGGTCACTGACATTAGCTTTCCTTCATGAATCAAGTGCCCTCACACAACAAAAGAGAGTAGTTCCACACAATAAAATTTAAGAATACTTAGGAACTCAAGATAGAAAGAATCCACTCATTCTAAAAAATAACATTCATTTGCCACAAAATATTCACCATAAGCTTGCCCGTAGTGTACTACTCCACTAATCAAGCTCATTCAATCTATAATCAATTAGGACTTTATTTGGTTGTAATGTAGGCTACTGGACGGGTATGATACATTCAGATATAAGAGTGACTACACCTCCCTAAGCACTTTAATACATATACTTTAACATTCAAATCCCATACTTATGTCAAACCAAACTCCACCTTCACATCAATGTATATTACCCATTCTTCTTTAAGCACACTTACATCAAAAGCCACCACTTATCAAGGAATATTTTTTCTTACAACAATCGAACTATTTTTTTTCCAATTCAAGTGGCTCTTACTTTTTTCAAAACAATGCACCTTTCTCCTTATTTTATTAGTTCAACTCAAAATCCAAACCAACCACCCCACACTTTAACTTTTATACAGTTCATAACAATTCAAGTGCTCATGAGAGGTTAAAAGGTTCAAATAGATGTTTAATTCAAATAAAGGGGAAGGCTTGTAATGAGGTTGCCAAAGAAACACGATTACAGGCTCAAAGGGGTAAACTACGATACATAACAATTAGGTGGGTAAAATATACATATCTGGCTCAACAAAGAAACGTCTATATCACTTCCAAGACTGAACAAAACTACTATTTCGCTTTGCAAACACACGTGGCAAGTTCTAGGCATCAAATGCAATGCACAGAATATAACAAATCCTTACACACACATGGCACATAAATCACTCATGATTGGTTTCATCAAGACACTCTAGTCAAAGCAGTTAAGCAAGGTTAAGATCATAAAATTTAAGGTACTTATACAAGAGTCAAAAACTGAGCCAAAGCTTCACAGCCAAAGTACTCACTATTCTCAGGGCATAACCAAGTCAAGATATATTGCTTCAATTCAAAACACAATACAATGGCGCCTATTCCTAAAAAAAACTAACTACACCCGGTTCAAATAAAACACTTGGAAAAGAATCGCGACACAAAGAAAAACCAAGGAGAAATTGCTACACTACCTAACAAAAGAAAATTTTTTTATTTTATTTTTTCTTTAGACTTAAATACCTCAAGCAAATTGTCTAATAGATCCATCTTCGGGAAAAGTCCAATCTTTTCTATCTAAAAAAAATTATTCAATTAAACTAACACAACTAAAATAGCATAGAAAGTCACCCAGACAATATTCTCACCCCACACTTAAAATTGTGCATTATCCCCAATGCACACCATAACTAATAAAAGGGTAAAAGAGACTCCTTGGTAGGCCAAATGCCGAAGCACTAATAACTCATGGGGTGCTCAAACTTCTCCCAAGCTTGGTCCTTCGTGCGGCTACCTCACACTTAGTTCCAACCATTTGATTTGTTGTTGCATCCTTACAATACATTTGCTTTCCATGCTCCTAGAAAATAAAAAAATTGACACTACAAAAATAATACAATTAAAAAAATAATAATAATAAATAAAAGAAAATAATAAAGTTGGGTTGCCTCCCAGCAAACGCTTAATTTAATGCCGTGGCACGACGCAAATCACTTTTTGCCTCCACCTCGAGCTTATGAATTAAACCCCCAATTTGGCATCAAGTTTATGGCTATGCTCCAGGGGTGGAGGAACTTGGCCTAAGCAACCATCCTACTATTCTACACTTCTTGGCTTTTAGATGAGGTATGTAGTCTTGTCTTTCTAGCAAGAAAAATTCCAGAATGTAGGCACCTTGTCACTCATTCCTTGACTTCTCAATTGGCTTGGATGACTCTATTTCCATATCGTCATCCAAGCACAATGTAGAAAAATATTTGAAGTGAGGACAAATGCGCTCATACACATGAACTTCAGGACTTTCAGCATCCTCAACATCAATGATACTAGAGTCAACAAAATTTGTATCCTCAATGTTCTTGGCTGACTCTAGTCTCACTTCTTCAACATTGACATCCTCAAATTGTAGTTGGCTAGGTTGTTGATTTTCTACTCTGAACTCCCCAATTAACACCTCAAATTCATGCTTTTCTTGGTTACTATCATCAATATTGGCTTATTGAGCATTAAAAGCTCCAACCACTTGACTCAATTGAGGCTCCAACTTGTGAATAGTTGCCTCTTGCCTTTCTATCTGCAATTGTTTTTCATTATTTTGTTTCAAAAGGCACTTTAACATATCCTTGATCCCTTTCAGGTCTGTATCCCTAGGTACTTTGTTCCTATTAACTTCACAAGAAAAGGTAGAACCATCATAGTAAGGGGTTGGGGGGAGATAAGAAATATAAGCACAACCATTAAAGTGACCATTTTTATCACCACACACATCACACACATTCCACAAATAAGATTGAGTTGGTGCACACAACTCGCTCTCGGAAATATTTTGATAATATTGATATGGGTGGTTTCCTTCACAATATGTATGAGGATCAATAGTAGAATTATCTACACCTAAATTCTCATAATTCTAAGATGTCATGTTTCTCAAATCAACAGTTATAAAAAAAATACAAAAAATAAAAATAAAACAAAATAAAAGTTCATACTTGAACCTTAGCAATATATTCAACTACATATACCGTTAGTTCCCCGGCAACGACGCCAAAATTTGATCGCGCCCAAATCTAGTCCTAAAAAGGATAAGCGGTCGCTGAAAATATAATCCGGCCTAAAAGTCCGGAGTCGAATCCCACAGAGAACTAAAGTTTCACTATAATTGTTCAATATCGCAAAAGAGACAAGTTTGAATAATTTCTAAGTTTTAATATTAAGATTTTTATATCTAACTAATTAACTAACAAATTAAAATAATAAATTAGCAACAAAGATACTAAAGGTTGGAGACAATATTAAGGAGGTCTAGAGTTATGATTTCTCCAATTGTCGGAATCCTTCTAGCTATGTTCCCTACAATTTTACTAATATATTCTCTACTGATCGTGAGCACTTTATGTGCCGTAATTCTCTCTCGAGCAACTACATTAATTTACTAGATAAATTCTCTCGAACTACACTAGTTGTCTTTATCTAACCGCTCATTATGACCACGTCAAGGCTTTGTTATTTCTAAACCTAAATTTAAACCCGTTGTATTGATTTCTCACATACGTTAGGAGTGACGTTGTTTAACAACCACCTAAATATGTATCCTTTCTCAAGAAACACATAATAAATAGGCACAGTCAATCGATGGCCATTCAATGAATAACAGTAAATACGTAGTTGAACAAGTAGAGAAATCCAACGGCTCAATGATATAAAAACATAACAAGAATTTATCCTACAAAAGGTTCCATCAAAACCCTAGATAACAAATTAGCTATTCATAATAGTATGTAAAACTACAACACTAAAAGTCATAACCAACAATGAAAAATAGGAAGAGGAAGGAAAAACTCGTATAAGAATTCCCCGCCTTGCTCCTATTGAGTCTCTACCTCGTTAGGTCGAATCTGTGTTGAAAATTGGTCTCCTCTGCTTCTTTAGGTCTAAATTATGTCAAAAGTGTGTCCAACCTCTTAAAATACCGTTTTTTCCATGTATATATACCAAGCAGGGTCGGACCCAAATAACTATACCTTCTTCGATGTGAAAAAGGATAATTTTTTAGGTTTGGATGGCCGCGGTCAACCGCGGTATGGGTGCGGTATTTGGTTAGCGTACTGCCTCAGCCTGCCTCAAGTCCGCGTTCGCGGTTTAGACCGCATTTCTCACCCTGTTCCCTTTAGAATTTGAAAACATGTAAGACATGAAAGTTGTATCCCTTTGAGTTAGCTTTCCAACCATTTATTGTGTAACTGAAATGGAGTTCTGAGCGAAACGTTATGTGCATTTTACTAGGCAGTGCGCAATATGCCTAATCAATTCTTCATTTTGTTGCTCTATCATCTGTTGATCCCCGAATATGATCCCGGCTTAATTCCTTGGGCTTTTACTCAGACTTCAAAGCTCCAAATCACTTGAATTCATTCCATAACATTTATATAGCTCGAAATCACTCATACAAGGTATAAGACACACAATTAGTGCAAAACACTAACGATTAAAATGCAAAATCAACTAAAGTGCAGTAAATTTGAGTGTAATAAGCGACTAAAATACGTAATTATAGTCGATCATCAAGAACCATCCTCATAGCCGGAAGACACCATGCCATGACCTGAGGATCTCTCAAATTTGCATATCATTATTCAAAGGCATCCTGGTTCGGAGGCACTATCTTCATGGCCCGAGAACATCATTTCATGCCCTGCGAATCCCTTATCATACGCTTCATGACCCAGGACGTCATGGTGTGAGGACGACATCTTCAACCGTCCAAAGACAACCCCTCGTGGTCCAGAGGGAATTTGCATCATGTTTAAAATCTCGCAAATACGTTTGTAGCATTTTTTATTTGCAGATAACCAATTAGAAACATCTATCCTAAAATGAGCAATTTCGCTTTGGTTCACTCCAATCATCCGATCTTTAACCACTTACAGTAACCGTTTGCGCATCGCGTGTCCGTGCCTGCAGTGATTTCATCGGCATACTCGCGGATGAATCTAGAACTATACATGGCCTAATTCCTCTAAAATCAGGGATATGCAGGCAACTCGAAGACCGGAGTTCGGCCTCTATCTTTCAAAACATCCCGTCCGGTCAAAATTGACCATCATTTCTTTACCCGAAAACTCTTTCATCCTTCTCGGATAAAGAGGGGCAGTTGTTGATACCCAATTTTCCCTATATATTAGAATAAGCATAAATACTTTCAAATAGATTATATATGCATATATAAGCAAGCACAAGGTTTTTATAATTTTTTCATAATTATAGAGATTTAAATTGATTTATTAACCCTACCCTTTTATTCATAAAATCCCCAATAATTATTTTTCAAAATATTGTTATGGTTATTTAGTCATTTAATTTCCATATTTATGCCAAAATATGATTAATATATTTTTTATGCATTTTTTATAATTTTATTTGGTATTTTAAAGCTAATTGCATATAATTGCAATATTAGCCCATCTAACGTATAATTACATTTTACATGCGTAAATTGGCCTCCTATATTTTTAAAATTATTTTGGTACATAAAATTATTTTTCAGAAATTGTTTATTATTTATTATAAATTAAATAGGGAAAAGTGGCTATTTAAATTATAGCCAGATTATTATAGCCTAAATTGGACCCAACCCCAGCCCAATTACCTGACCCCGACACTATACACATTCACCCGACTCGGAATCCATTAAATCCTGGCCGTTGATCTCTCATATCAACGGTCCGTATCATTCCTTTCCTTTTTTAATCCCTAATGCCCCCAACCCTAGTTATTCTCTACAACCCGCCGCCCTCAGATGCCCTTATCTCCTCTTTTCTCTCAGCCAAACCCTAACCCCCCTTCAACCGCCTCTCTTTTTCGGTCTTCTCCTGTGACCACCCTTCAACCCCAAGCCTCCAATGGTTCCTTCACTGCCTTGCTCATCTTCTTTGAGGCCTTCAAGGGCCCTGGGGCACACCGACTTGTATCTAGGGTTGCTGTTTTGGCTGTTCATGGCTACTCCGATTTGATTTTGGGCAAAGTCACACTATATTTGTTACGATCTTTGAAGTTTTAAGCAGGTTTTTCCATCTCTATTTGGGTTTCTTTTGAAACCCTAATTTTCGCTTGTATCTCTTAGATCTGGGCTATTTTTAAAATGATTCGAGTCTGTTCCTTCTATATTTTACATTGTTCTCGAACCTCTTTTGCAAAAATCATGGATTTCAAGTTGTTTCACTTTCTTTTAAAGTTAGGGTTTTTCGGAACTTCTTCTACACTTTGTTTAAATCGATTCTTCATGTTTTAACTTCTATTCTTCGCATATCTCGAACGATTCTATGTTTTTACTCCTTTTTCAACTCGTCTATATTGAAAACCCTAACTTCTTAGCCCCAACCTTGGGTTTCTGAGTTTTGTTTTGAAAATATGTTCGGTTAATCTGTATGTTTCTATGATTCTGTGACTTTTGTCCTATGTTTTCTTGTTAGGGTTCCTAATTATGGTTATCCTTTCTTATTGTGTGATTTTGCCTTATTATTGTTCACCAATGTTTGTGATTCTTCACTTATCCTACGTGTATCATGCTTAGCCTACTAATTCAGACTATGCTCTGCATGAATCCTTAATTTTATATGTGATTCTTGTCCCACTCGACCTCTTAAGGTTCTAATTTTTGCTTACCATGTGCTTGTTCTTATAGAGTGGTGCTAAATCAGTGCTACCTCCTATTCTTGCATCCTTGAATCTTTGTGATTGATCTTTCACTAATTCCTCGTGATTATTCTTCTGATTATTACCTTGTAGAATGTTTTTCTGACCTTATTCTATGGTCAATTATGTTGTTAATTGATTGCACAAGTCTTTCCTTGATTTAAGTGTGTTGAACCTGGCTTCTACTACATATTGCGCACTTGTACTATACAGAAAATATTTCCTTAATTGGCATGACCAGCTTTACACGATTTCTTTCCTTATTTGGCATGTGTCTATTACTGTTCGAAGTTAAATCCTCAATTAAAGGAAGGACTTACCATGATTTCCTAACTAATTGATTCTGAGTTCCTTAATTACTAATGGACTGTGATTTTTACCTTATTTACTACCTACTTTCAAACTATAAATAGCCTAGTCTTTCATTAGCACAACACAAGAACACTCTTGGTTCAAAACTCTATCTCTCACACTTAAAAAACTTTCTGCTCTCTTGTGTGCTACTTGCTACTACTCTAAGTTAGCCGGCTGCAAGCCAAGGCTAACCATTGTGTCCTACTGTTCTTTCAACTCTGCTTACTGTCCTTTTTACTAGTAAGTTTAAATTTCAATTCAAAGTTCCAACAACAATATGATTTTCTTATTGCTTCAGTTCATCCTATTTCTAGTGTGCTTCTATTTGTGGTTTTATTGTGAAACTTATAGTTGATGTTTACCTTATTATTACTCCCTTTCCTTTTGATCAGCATGTTACCCCTCTGAATTGTTACGGAATATGTCTGCACCAATTATCTCTATGTGTTTACCACCATGTGTTCCATGTACTCCCGAATCCCTATCATCCTTGTATGTGAGCTTGTTCTTTTGTCTGGTTTTGTAACTATGTCTGGTCGACTGCCTCTGAGCATGACTATACCAATTTTTGGATCTTTGCTTAATTATGTGTCCTATGTATTCCCCAAACCCCTTGACCCATTCTTGTGACTACTGAACCTGCCTTAGTGCTGTGACTCCTGATTGGGTATGAACCTGTCCTAAGATGTTTGGACCTCTGTTCATTTCTTCAATCTCTTTTCAAACAGTCTCTGGGTTTTACTAAATTACTTTCAGGCCTTATTTTATACATTTGTTTTCACTAAAATCACTTTCACTCTACTCTTAGTCAATAAGTTTTGCCCCCTCTAGTATGTGTACTGCATTGGGATCCTCTTGAGAACCCTCTGAACTCTGGCATATTGAGGCTGGCCTTTCCACGCTGCACTTGTTCAACTTTAGGTTAATAAGTTTAGGTGTAAGCACTGCCCGTGATCCTTGAGATCTTTAGGGAGCTTTGATGCACCTATACTTGGTGTTGTCTATGGACTTAAGGCATTTGAGGCCATTGGAGGCTTTGGGAAATCTGGGCCTAACTGGAGGCTCCCTATAGAATAACTTCTTGTTTTTTATTTACTTATGTAATTCATTGGTCTGTAATAACTTATAAACAAATATTGAGGTATTTAGTGAAAAGGAATGGGTAGATACACGTTTATGGGGTAATACGGGTAGATACACGTTTATGGGGTAATACGGGTATAAAGCATGTTCATAGGACTATTTGATTGCTTTATCAAGTATAAATCATGCTCATAGAGCCTTACATTTTTCATCTCGCCATGCTAGAAACCATGCCTATAGGTTCCAAATAATCATGCCTTCAATGTCTTAAAATTATATTAATTTAATAGATGCCATGCCTATAGGATTTAATCCATATTCTGTTATGATGAGTGTTATGTATGTTTTTAATGTCTTTAAATCAGATTATCTAATAGATGTCATGCCTATAGGACTTAATCCAAATTATGTTATGGCAAGTTTTTATGTTTGCATGTCTTAAAATCAGATTAACGAAATTAGAAATCATGCCTATAGGGAATCATATTTGAAATTCTGCCTGTCTATATAAACTAGTCTAGTAATTCAACTTAGTCCATGTTTAGTTCACTACTGATTGGTTTAATTAAGTAGTCTATATTTCTAAAACAATTTCTTTAAAACGACATCAATTTAACAGTAGAACAATATGCCTATAGGTATTAAAGAAGTCCGTTTCAAAACATGCTTTATTCTATATAAATATAGTCACCAATACTCCGTGTATAGACAAACGTTTAGGGCGCTTTCAAAACTGCATTTCTGAAAACTGTTTCTATTGCTTAATTTTTCCGATCCGAACAGGCTTTAAGAAATCAATAGGCAACTGATAGGGTCTTCACTTCTGGGTTATAAAAATAAACTGCATGTCTTCTGTGCCTTAATATTCACTTAGACATCATGCCTTAGGATACTGTTTAACAAAAGGCCCTTACTTATGCTTGAGTCGTGCTGCTTATGTGTAATATTTGAGGAGGTAAACTTGAGCCTCTAATTGCTCCCCTTTATGTGCTAAGGTCCTAATTGTTCTTGCCTGTCGCATTAGTATTTTCACTTTTAAAACCTTAGGGGTCTGTCTAGAACTACCTATAGGTAGAGGTCCTGAAAATTCTCCAGGATCATTAAGAAGGGACGGGTAACAGCACGCAACATAGATCATTGACCAACACTCACTTAGATGACCACAAAAGGGGTGGAAAGGGTAGATATGGGATATGATGACTACGCACTAATGTCATGTGTAGCCCCTCATTGAGGAGTGTTTACCGGACATTGTGTGGGGTGATCCTATAGGCTAACCAGCCTAGGATTCCTCCTTTTCCCAAAATTCCTTTTATTCAAAACTTTGTTTATACAACTTGTTCAAAAGATTAGTCTTATTGTTTGAGTTATACAACGTCCAACGTGCTTTACTTGTAAATTATTTAATTCAACTATTTATGGACTAATTTGTGAATATAAGTTCGATCGGTACCCACAGTTGTGGACCAAGAGGGGTGCCTAACGCCTTCCCCTCAAGGTTACTTCGAGCCCTTACCCTAATCTCTGGTAATGCAAACTAATTCAAAGAGTTAATTACTCTAGGTGCCCTAATGCACTATAATTCATTAGGTGGCGACTCTTCAAATACCCAATTCCCAAAAGGAAATGAGTCATTACCCCCATGGAATGTCTAAATCCGGACTCTCTCTCCACGAGGAAGAGGAAAAAAGGGGCGCGATAGACCCAACGAGTTAGTGGAAAAAGGTTATGTAGTGTTGCTTCGCCTGGTGTTTGAATGGTGCTTTTAAATTTGGCGTCCATGTTTAGATCCGTTGTTAACAATGCCTTCCTTGTTGAAGTGTTGGAATCGAGTCCCGATTCGATCTCATTCGCTATGTACCAACAACAAATAAAACATGTCATACTTAGCTCATAGACTATCCAACGCGGGGGGAGGGAGGAGGGTGAGGGGAGAGGGGGGAATGTGAAAGTGGGGTAGGGTATGACCATTCTTTCAAAGAACCGCGTAGCAAGTTTTCGTCTCCTCCTCAGGGGCGGGAATGCGGGTCAATGTATAGGGTAAATGTGTCGGATGAGGATGCGGCTACACCAAATGACCGTGATCCTATTTTGAACGTTCATACGTCATGCTAAACCTATCTCTACAGGCGAGATGTGGGTTTTGCATAGGTATTGGTTATAACTTTTACTTTCATATAGCAGACTGACCTAGACTAGTATGGTTGTCTCGAAGGTTTGTTTACGTTCTTTCGAGTGAGTGGTGACGTTTTTCCAGTTTTAGATCTGAAGAAAACTAAGAAATTTGGCTAAGAAATACCCATAGACGGCGCCAAATTATTTGAGCAAAAAGTATTAAAACCTTTTTGTCGAACTAATTACTAGTATTACAGAAGGTAAATCTTATCCAAACATAATTAATATCAGATCTAAACGTATAGAGTGTGAAAATAAAAGAAAAATAATAGCGTGTAATACTTCTTCATATAATATTTGTACATTAAACATGATTGATGAGCTTACATCTAGGGCAGACTTGCGCCACAAACATGGGAACGAAGGAAGGGATGGGGGGAACTATTGATGATCAAGAGATTCTCCTTGTTGTCTTTTCCATGGAAGTTGTTTGGACCAAAAAAATTCTCCCCAAAAAATCCTCTCCTTCTCTTGGTTTTTTTCCTCCTTACCTTTTATCCAATGGTCCTTGACCAACGTACTTTCTGATGACTGTGCACTTCATCTTTTCTTTTAGGTAAACCTTTCTCTAGTTTTACATCGGTGATGGCCGAGGTGCTCTTTATGCCTCGCCCCGTAGACATGTCCACCGCTTGGTCGACCTCTTATGACCCCACTTAAGGATAACCATTCTCAATCTGATTTTAACCCATACACCTTGTGTTTTACTTAAGGATGTATTCTAACCAAGATATTTCCGTACCACAATTTGGTAGTGTTTTGCTTAAGGAGGTATTCAGGTTTAGACCAAGACTTTTCAGAATGATTTTATACCATAGTTTGGTGGGGAAACTTACGCATAACAAAATTTAACAGCATAAGGAAAGATAGTTCCCAGCATACGACCCTACCGGTCGTGACTCGTGGCTTCGAGTCACCAAATGAGCAATAGCTCCAGCAAAGGGGAATTAAAAAAAAAATTATGTTATAAAATAATAAAGAAGAATGTTGCAAAGAAAGAGAGAGAGAATTCTTATTGCTTTTTGGGATGAATAACAATGTAATAGAATCCCTCTATTTATAGGGAAAGAGTGGTTTAGCCACCAAGTAAAATCCCTAAAATCTCTCTAAAATATAGATATTTACTATAAATAAAGTTCTATTTACAACACTCCCCCTTGAATGTCTATACAACAGATAATGTGCCTCGTTAAAATCTTAACTAAAATAAAACTCAGTGCAAAATAAATTCTAGCAAAGGAAAAAGAGTACACATATCTAACAATACACCTTTTGGTTGCCTCGTAAAACCTTGCAAGAAAAACCTAGTGGAAAAAATCTTGTAAGGGAAAAGAATGCAACGCGCATTAACTCCCCCTGATGAGAGCATCAAAATTCACATCCTCGAGCCTTCACATCCTAATCTTGTAAACTAGCTTCTTGAAGGTTGACATCGGTAGAGACTTGGTGAACAAATCAGCCATATTATCACTAGAATGAATATGTTGCACATTGATATCACCATTCTTTTGAAGATTATGAGTAAAAAATAACTTTGGTGAAATGTATTTTGTACTATCTCCTTTTATGAATCCTCCCTTCAATTGAGCTATGCATGTTGCATTGTCTTCATACAAAATCGTTGGTAGTTTGTCACACTTCAAACCACATTTGTCTCGAATAAGATGTGTTATAGACCTCAACCACACACATTCTCGACTTACTTCAGGAATAGCAATTATCTCAGCATGTTAATATGAAGTAGCCACAATTTATTGCTTAGTCGATCGCCAAGATATGATAGTGCCTCCACATATAAACACATAACCTGTTTGAGATCAAGCTTGTGTGGGTCAGATAAATACCCAGCATCGGCATAACCAACAAGATCAGGACTGCAATTATTGCCATATAATAAGCCCGTATCGATAGTCCCTTTTAGACACCGCAATATATGATTGATTCCAGTCCAATGTCTTCTTGTAGGAGTAGAGCTATATCTTGCTAAGACATTAACTGAAAAGGTTATGTCAAGCAAGATACATTAGTGTACCAATTGCACTAAGATATGGTACTTCAGGACCAAGTAGCTTTTCATTCTTTTCTTGAGGTCGAAATAGATCCTTACTCACATCAAATGATTGAACAACCATCAGAGTACTTAATGGATGTGCTCCATCCATGTAAAACCATTTCAATACCTTTTCTATGTAGGTAGATTGATGAACAAAAATTTCATTTGCCAAATGTTTAATTTGCAAACCGAGACATAAGTTTGTCTCTCCGAGAACTTTCATCTCGAATTCCTTCTTTAAATAATCAATTGCCTTTTGGAGTTCTGCAGGAGTTCCAATAAGGTTTATGTCATCGACATATAAGGCAAGTACAACAAATTCCAATGTTGCTATCTTTATAAAAATACATAGACATGTGGCATTATTTATATAACCTTCCTTTAATAAAGATCTTTGCAATTTGATTGAAAACATTTACCGAGACTTTGAATTATGTGCGTTAGGCATTTTAAATTCCTCAAAAAAATTCATGTATATCTCATTATCAAGTGAGCCATAAAGGTAGGCGGTAACCACATCCATTAAATGTATGTCAATCTTTTCATGGACAACAAAACTAATGAGATAACAGAATGTTATAGCATCCATAACAGGTGAATATATCTCTTTATAATCGACACCAGGCCTTTGTGAAAATCCTTATGCAACAAGGCGTGCCTTATATCTTTATACCTCATTTTTCTCATTCCTCTTGCACACAAAGATCCATTTATAGCCAACAGGCTTAACACCATTAGGTGTTTGGACTACAGGCCCAAGAACTTCGCGTTTCGCAAGTGAATTCAACTCTGATTGGATTGCTTCTTGACATTTTGGCCAATCACGTCTTTGTCGACATTCTCCAATAGATTGAGGTTCAAGATCCTCACTATCTTGCATAATTCTAGATGCAATATTATATGCAAAGACATAATCCACCACTATATCCAATTGATTTAAATTTGTTTCAATATCGATTGGATTTATTGATAGTTCCTTATTTTCTTGAGTCTCAGGCTCATTGATTTCCTCATGAATCTAAGGATTGGTTAAATCATGGATTTCTTCATGAGACTCTTTTGTAGTGTCATCTTGATAATTTTTTCCCCTTTTCTAGGATTTCTATCCTTAGAACCCAATGGTCTACCACGTTTAGGCGTGCTTTTGACTCATTAGCTATGACACTAGAAGATTGTCCAACAGGGACATCAATACGGATTGAAACATTCTCTGCAGAGATATGTGATTTTGTTATTCTTTTCAGGTCTGTAAATGCATCGAGCATTTGATTTGCTATTTTTTGCAAATAAATAATCTTTTTCACATCTTTTTCACAAATAGAGGCACGTGGATCAAGATGAGACAATGATGGATTTTTCTACAAAATTTCGCGTTTGGTTTCACCAATTTCTCCCCCTAATTTTGGGAACAATGTCCCGTCAAATCGACAATCTATAAATCGAATTATATTCCTAACCTTCTTCGGGGACCCATTTTGGTGTGATACTGTGGGGTCATTACCGGTTTTCTCTTTCATTTCTCACTTCCGAGGCCTTGAAAACCACACTTTTAATTTCCTCGCTTTGCCTGCGTAGTCCGGGTGCATAGCCGGAAAGCTTATATATGAGTTCTGTGTGAAAAATGATGAATTTTGATATTAATATGCATAATATTGACTTCGGTCAATATTTTGGGTAAACGGACCCGGACCCATGATTTGACGGTCCCGGAGGGTCCGTATAAAAATATGGAACTTGGGTCTATGCCCGGAATCGAATTTTGAGGTCCCAGGCCCGAGGAATGAATATTTCTATGAAATTGTTTTCTAAAAATGTTTAAGGAAAATGAAAATGAAATTTGATCAAAAAGTGATGGTATCGGGATCGTATTTTGGTTCCGATGCCCGGTATAGGTTGTATATGTTGTTTAAGCGCTATCTATAAAGTTTGGTTGAAAATGGACGTCATTTGACGTGATTCGGACTTAAAATGGGAAATTTGTATTTTATGAAATTTGGAAGAAATCATGTGATTTGAGGCCTGATTCTATATATATGATGTTATTTTGGCGATAGTAAGTCCGTGGGGTATTTTTGAAGTTGTGTGCATATTTGGTTTGGAGCCCCGAGGGCTCGGGTGAGTTTTGGATAGGCCATGAGTTGTATTTTAGCATTTTTGGAACTGTTGGTATGCCTGACCTGCAGGCTTCGCAAATGCGAAGCCAGCCTCGCAATTGCGAGACCAGACTTCCAGATAAACCTGTGCAGATATATATACAAGTACAACAAAATAATAGCGGAAAGTAAACAATTATAACTGGGAGGGGAACATGCTTATGGGGTAGCAGATAAAACGGAATATCAAGAATAACAAGGAAACTACATCTGATTCCTTCTAACACAGAATAAGGGAAAACAAACTACTTTCACTTGTTTCAATTTCCTCTCGTTGCAGGCGTGCAACTCGATCCCATTTCTCAAAATATCACGTGGTAGGCGTACCACTCGATCCCATTTCAGAACATAACGTGGTAGGCGTACCACTCGCTCCCATTTCATAATATTACGTGGTAGGCATACCACTCGCTCCTATTTCATAATATCACGTGGTAGGCGTACCACTCGCTCCCATTTCATAATATCACGTGGTAGGCGTACCACTCGATCCCATTTCATAATACCTCATGGTCGGCGTGCCATACGATCCCATTTCATAATATATAAGTGGTCATCGTTCCACACGATCCCATTTCATAATATATAAGTGGTCGGCGTGCCACATGATCCCATTTCATAATATATAAGTGGTCGGCGTGCCACATGATCCCATTTCATAATATATAAGTGGTCGGCGTGCCACACGATCCCATTTCTTTCCACACAATACACAAAATAATCCCGGCAACGGAACAAGATACTATACTAAATTATCCCGGCAAGAAGAAATCCAGCTATAACCAAACTTATTCAATTTCTACTTAACATATTTAAATCAATGCTCAGTCTCAACAATTACCGGCTCAATGTTTAGAGATTTCCAACCAAGTCCTCATAAACAACAATTAAGAATTCGATAATTTAGCAATTCAGGACTCACGGTCATGCTTGATCCCAGTGTATAGATACTCGTCACCATGCCTATACACCGTATTCGACAAATAGCAATTAGCAAATAAGACTTTACTCCTATTCCCTCAAGCCAAAGTTAGACCAAAAACTTACCTCAAATGCTCCATAAATCAACTCAAGCCTCTAGTGTAGCTTTACCCTTCGAATTCACCACAAAACCGCTCGAATCTAGTCACAAATTACTTGAATGTATCAACAAATGCTAATTGAATCAATTTGAATGCATGAAAATGAATTTTCCAAAGTTTTACTCAAAATTTCCCAAAATTCTCTCAGGCCCACGTGGTCAAAACCCGAGGTTCGAATCAAAACCCGGTTACCCATTCCCCCACGAGTTCATATCTATGATTTGTTTTGAAATCGGAAACTCAAATTGAGGTCCAAATCCCCAATTTTAAGAAAACCTAGGTTCTACCCAAAATCCCCATTTTCACCCATGGAAATCTATGATTGTAAGATGAAAACATGTTTAATGATGATAAGGATTGAAGAAATTAAGTGAAAATCAACTTACAATTGAATTGGAGAAGGAAGAGATCTTGAAAAATCGCCAATGGGTGTTTGGGTTTGAGAAATATGAAAAATGGGGCTTAAAATTGTCTAAGTATGAAAAATGCAGGTTGCAGATGTGGGAAATGCGAACCCGGGTTCGCAATTAGGTTTGGGAAATGCGAGGTCGAGTTTCGCATTTGCGAACTCTGAGAGATTCTGCACGGTTCGCATTTGCGATAGAATATGTCGCATTTGCGACGACGTTTGATCGCATTCGCGGATAGACCTTCGCATTTTTGAAAGATGGGGCTAAAGGCGGGCATCACATTTGTGATGGATAGCTTCGCATTTGCGAAGTGGGCTGCCCAGGAAGGGTCTCGCAATTGCGAGGCTGGCTTCGCATTTGCGTAGCGTGCAGGTCAGGCATACCAGCAGTTCCAAAAATGCTAAAATGCAACTCGTGGCCTATCCAAAACTCACTCGAGCCCTCGGGGCTCCAAACCAAATATGCACACAACTTCAAAAACATCCCACGGACTTACTCGTGCGATCAAATTGCCAAAATAACATCATATATATAGAATCAAGCCTCAAATCACATGATTTCTTCCAATTTTTAATCACGTCAAATGACGTCCGTTTTCAACCAAACTTTACAGATAGCGCTTAAACAACATATACGACCTGTACCGGGCGTCGAAACCAAAATACGAGCCCGATATCATCACTTTTTGATCAAATTTTATTTTTATTTTCCTCAATTATTTTCAGAAAATAATTTCATAGAAAAATTCATTCCTCGGGCCTGGGACTTCGGAATTCGATTCCGGGCATATGCCCAAGTCCCATATTTTTTTACGGACCCTTCGGGACCGTCAAATCACGGGTCTGGGTCCGTTTACCCAAAATATTGACCGAAGTCAATATTATTCATATTAATATCAAAATTCACCATTTTTCATACAGAACTCATATATAAGTTTTTTGGCTATGCGCCCGGACTGTGCACGCAAATCAAGGTAACTAAAAGTGAGGTTTTCAAGGCCTCGGAAGTGTAGAATGAAAGAGAAAACCGGTGATGACCCTTTGGGTTCATCACATTCTCTACCTCTAAAACAACCGTTCGTCCTCGAACGGACAAAAGAAAGAAGTACCTGAGTTAGGAAATAGATGACGATAACGGCTCCGCATATCCGACTCATACTCCCAGGTCGATGCCTCAGGAGGCTGACCTCTCCACTGGACACGCACTGAAGGAAAACTCTTCGACCTCAACTGTCAAACCTGCCGGTCTAGAATAGCTACCGGCTCCTCCTCATAGGACAGATCCTTGTCCAACCGGACAATGCTGAAGTCTAACATGTGGGCTGGATCGCTGTGATACCTCCGAAGCATGGACACATAAAACACTGGATGCACGGCTGACAAGCTAGGCGGCAAGGCAAGTCTGTAAGCCGCCTCTCTCACACGATCGAGGATCTCAAATGGGCCAATGAATCTAGGTCTAAGCTTGCCCTTCTTCCCAAATCTCATCACACCCTTCATAGGCGACACTCGGAGCAAGACCCACTCACCAACCATGAAAGCTACATCTCGAACCTTACGATCCGCATAACTCTTCTGTCTAGACTGAGCTGAACGAAGCCTCTCCTGAATGATCTTGACCTTATCTAAGGCCTC
>MDKF010960737.1:0-25807 GCA_026770625.1 Nicotiana glauca
CGCATAGAAATGGCATGCGGCCGCGTAGGGCAACTGGTCTTCATATCTGCTTCTGGACTTGAGGATGCGGACCGCATAGAAATATCACGCGGCCGCATAGGTTGAGTCAAGCGGACCGCGTAGAAATGTCACGCGGCCGCATAGGTTGAGTCATGCAGACCGCATGGAAATGGTGCGCGGCCGCACAGTAGAAATCGTCCCATTTTGGCTCTCTGATCTTTCATCATTGCGGACCGTGTGGAAATGAATGCGGTCCGCGTGGAGCTTCTTCAGAATTGTTGCTTCTCTGAACTTTTCTGCGCGGTCGCATGACAAATCAGTGCGGACCGCGCAGCTTGGGCTTTAGCTTGATAGCTGTATGAACTTTCCTGTGCGGCCGCACATCAAAACAGTGCGGTCCGCACAGGTCATCTACTTCCCCACTTTCAGTCGTCTTTTGGCGCTTGGCAGGTTTCACTCTTTCTTTGAGCCGATTTGTGGTATTCATCATGTAGTCGCTCAAACCTGCAATCAAGCGCAACTTGTAAGTAATTCAGGACTAATCAAGCACAATCTATGCATAAAGCTTAGGTAAGAATGGGTATAAAACATGCATAGTTCATAGTTATCAGTTACTCAGACTTCGCCACCCGATGGCACTAATAGTTATCATTGGCCAAACAATGCCAAAACACTCAATTGTTAAGTGGCCCCAATTGGCCAACCCTTACTACTATTACTCCACACCACTATCAATATGTCAAATTCCCCCATAATACTCCACACAACCCTTCATCAGTCAAATATGTCAACCACCATAACCACAACCAATTAAGATGAGCACAAAGTGCTCCAAAATGTACAACACATACCAAAAATTTTCGGCCATAAAGGCCCAACCACCAAATTTCGCCCTAAAAATTGTTGTTAGGTCTCCAAACATACTACAAAGCTCCACCACAAGTTAAGCACCATGAAACCCAACATCTAATCATCAACCATGGCTAAAAGAAGCAAATACAAGAGAAAATAAAGAAAAAGATACAATTTATACACTACAACACAATCTAGGGTTAGGAAAACTAATTTACACAAACTATTTGAAGAAAAGAAAAGAGAAGAGAAGAAACCTTACCTTGTAGATGAGATGAGAGAGTTGAAGAAGAAGAAATTTGGGGAAGAATGGGGGTTAGGGTTTTGTGAGGAAGAAGATGAAGGAGGAAAAGATGAGAGAATAGAGAGAAAAGGGGGGAGTTGGTCATGGGGGGAAGTGGGGAATTAGGGGGTTAGGGTTATTATGAAGGGGGGCGGGGGGAATAAAAGAAAGAATAAAAAAAATAAAAAAAATTCATAAAACTAACCTGACTGGCCCGTCGCTGTACTACCGTGGTCCTACCGCGGTCACGCTGGGACCGCGGTAGACCAGGTGCAGAGAGATGGTTTGACCGCGATCCTACTGCGGTCATGCTTGGACCGTGGTAGAAAAAGTTCAGAGAGGGTTTTTGACTGTGGTCCTACTGCGGCCACGCTTGGACCGCTGTAGAAAAAGTTCAGAGGGCTTGTTTGACCGCGGTCCGGCCGCGGTTACACCGGGACCGCGGTCAAGGCATTTTTTTGGTAATTTTTTTTATACAGTTATACATTACACTTACAACAAATTCGTGGGTTGCCTCCCACGCAGAGCCTGATTTAACAAATTCGTGGGTTGCCTCCCACGCAAATAGTTGAGTTCCTACTCCTCGTTCATGTACTGGGGTTCTTTGAAACTGGTCACCACTGTATCCCTTTTTTCTTTAGCTGATCCAAGGTAATGTTTCAACCTTTGTCCATTGATGGAGAATTTGTTCATCCTGTCTTTTGATTCAATCTCAACCGCTCCACTTGCAAACATTTGCACCACTCTGAATGGCCCAGACCATCGAGATTTCAACTTACCCGGAAATAATCTCAACCGTGAATTATAGAGAAATACCATGTCCCCAGGTTTGAAATGTCGCTCAACAATGTTCTGGTCGTGTAACCTTTTCATTCTTTCCTTGTACAATCTTGTGCTCTCAAAAGCAAGATGTCTGGACTCGTCGAGCTCATGCAACTCAGTAATTCTAGTTGTGGCCGCAGCTTCAATATCTAAGTTCAACTGCTTCAATGCCCACCATGCTTTATGCTCAAGTTCAACTGGTAGGTGACATGCCTTTCCAAACACCAACTTATATGGTGACATACCAATTGGTGTTTTAAATGCAGTCCTGTAGGCCCAGAGTGCGTCATCTAGCTTTCTCGCCCAATCAGTTCTTGTGGCGTTCACTGTCTTGGTCAACACACTCTTGATTTCTCTGTTGGACACTTCCACCTATCCACTAGTTTGCGGGTGATACAGAGTAGCAACCTTGTGCCGCACGTCATACTTAGCAAGCAACTTTTTAAAGGCTCTATTGCAGAAGTGAGTGCCTCCATCGCTGATAATGGCTCGTGGTGTTTCGAATCGGGTGAATATGTTCTTCTTCAGGAATCCCACCACTACTCTTGAATCATTAGTGGGTAATGCAGTAGCTTCTACCAACTTTGACACATATTCCACAGCAACCAGTATGTATTTATTTCCAAAGGAGCTGACGAAAGGACCCATGAAGTCAATCCTCTAGACATCAAACACTTCCACCTCTTGAATCGGGTTCATGGGCATCTTGTGGTGACGGGAAATGTTCCCAGTCCTCTGATATTCATTGCAGCCCTTTACCCATAGGTGTGCGTCTCTAAACACTGTTGGCCAAAAGAATCCGGCCTCAAGCACTTTCGCCTCTGTCCTCACTCCTCCAAAATGTCCTTCGTATGCTGATGCGTGACAAGCCTGCAAAATAGAAGATTGTTCTATCCCGGGGATACACCTCCGGATCATATTGTCAACACATATTCTAAACAGATAAGGCTCATCCCAATAATACATGCGGCTATCACGATAAAATTTCTTTCTTTGGGAAGATGAGAGGTCATAAGGAACTATACCACTGGCCAGGTAATTAGCAAAATCTGCATACCATGGTGCTTCCTCAAGATTAGTAGCGAGCATCTGCTCGTCTGGAAAAGTTTCCAGGATCTCTTCGACCTCGATTGCTTTTTCAGCTTCTTCAAGTCATGATAGATGATCAGCGACTTGATTTTCTGTGCCCTTATGGTCACGAATTTCAAGGTCGAATTCTTGTAACAGCAGCATCCAACGAATCAGGCGCGGCTTAGACTCCTTCTTTTAAATTAAGTACCAAAGAGCTGCGTGGTCAGTATATACAATTACCTTGGAACCAATCAGATATGATCGGAACTTGTCGAAGGCAAACACCACGGCTAACATCTCCTTCTCAGTCACAGTGTAATTTAGCTGGGCTCCATTCAGCGTTCTACTAGCATAGTATATTGGATGCATTAGCTTGTCCTTTCGTTGACCCAGCACTGCCCCCACTGCGTAGTCACTAGCGTCACACATGAGTTCGAACAGTTGCTCCCAGTCGGGGGAAACTATGATAGGTGTTGTGACCAACATCTTTTTCAGCTCCTCGAATGCTACCCTGCAATCATCAGAAAACAAGAAAGGGTGATCTTTTTCTAACAACTTATGGAGAGGTTTGGCGATCTTTGAGAAGTCTTTTGTGAATCACCGATAGAAACCGGCATGCTCGAGGAAGCTTCTGATTGCTTTTACTGAAGTTGGAGGGGGTAGCTTTGCTATCACATCTACCTTAGCACGATCCACCTCAATTCCTTTGCTTAACACCCGGTGTCCCAATACTATGCCTTCTTGTACCATATCATGGCACTTTTCTCAATTCAGAACCAGATTAGTCTCGATATACCGTTTCAGCACACGAGTTAGATTTATTAGACACTCATCAAATGAGTTACCTACCACTGAGAAGTTATCCATGAACACCTCCATTATATCCTCTACCATATCAGTGAATATGGCCATCATGCACCGTTGGAATGTGGCGGGTGCGTTGCATAGGCCAAAGGGCATCCTTCGAAAGGCATAAATGCCATACGGGCAAGTGAAAGAGCTCTTCTCTCTGTCCTCCGATGCAATGGAAATTTGGTTGTACACGGATTACCCATCTAGAAAATAAAAATGTGACCTCCCTGCCAATCTGTCTAACATCTGATCAATGAAGGAAAGTGGGAAGTGGTCTTTCCGGGTGGCTAGATTTAACTTCCGATAGTCTATGCAAATTCTCCAGCCTGTGACGGTTCTCGTAGAGATCAATTCATTCTTGACTACCGTCATGCCACCCTTTTTAGGAACACATTGAACTGGGCTAACCCAGCTGCTAAAATGATTCCCGCATCTAACCACTTGATTACTTCTTTCTTCACCACTTTCTTCATATTGGGGTTCAACCTTCTTTGGTGTTCCCTAGAAGGTTTGTGTCCCTCTTCCAGTAGAATTTTGTGCATACACTAGGCAAAAAATAAAGTATTGTTTATCTTAAGAATAAAGTGTAGCATAAGTTTTGCCAGAGATTTCGTATCCTACAATAGTTGTTGAAGCCAGTATTTATAGATATACTTAGGGAACAAGATCCTAGGATCAAGCCCCTGTTAAATGACAATAAATGGGGCTATTGATGAATATGTAATGACAGGCATTGAATGCTAAAATTCTTTGCAACGGTTGTATATTTAATACTGAGGAATATTATTCATTAAACGACATCTGGTGGCAAACATTTGTTTGCTTTCGTTGACTACATTCCTTTCGGGATCTATCTGGTATCAACCGAAGTTGTTGTCCTCGATCTTGATTTTCACTCGATTTATCTTCCGCCTGCCTCCAGTTCCACGTGTCACACAATCATTCGAGCATTTAATATAGACCAATTTTACCTTATACAAGTATTAACATTGGATTTAATTTACTTTTTAAGATTCTATATTATTATTTATTTATCGAGCTAACTGCCTAAAAGGGATCAGTAATGTTCATCAGATTTAAGAACTTATACTTTTATTTTATTTTATTCAATAACTCACATCATTTAATATTTTTCATTCTTTAAATTTATATATCCATTGATATAGGATACACGTTTGCGCATGTACCCTAAGACTAATGTGTGTGTGTGTGTGTGTGTGTGTATATATATATATATATACATTTCTCTTACGCTGTAGTAGAATAGTGGGATAAATCTCTATTCTTGCTATCTTTCATATTCCCTTCATTCGTCGCCTTTTAAACTGTAAAAATATCTAGAGAGTTTTGTTGAAGACTTAAGCAAGTACGTATTTTATTGTGTTCTAACTTCTATAGTGACTCTTACATGATATTTTAATAAAAATACCAAAAATTAATCAAACCATACCGATATCGAAGATAAATCGAAATGATTAGAATGATTTTGAAAAGTCTAATTTTTGTTTTATAAAATAGAATAACCGATAACTTCAGTGGCGAACGCAGAATTTTTCGTAAGCGACGTCACCAGTTTAAACTATGAATAAGAAAATAAATCTATTAAAAAAAAGAACTCGCTTTGAATCATATTAATAGCTCGAGCATATTACTACAAATTTTCTTGATAAGTTTTCATTTTTTGAAATGCATTCAAAATATACTCATTAGAATATATTTTTTACACAAGGCATCAAACATTCAATTAAAAACTCATCATACATTTGATATTGCAAATTATTTTTATAAATTTTATGGTCGAGAATAAAGATGAACGAAAAAAAAAGTGATGGCCCACAAAGTTTTTCTTTATTTCCTTAAATTTCGTGCAACCGAGGGGTAGCTCAAAGCCTCAAACCCAGCTGGTGTATCTTATTTGTAGGTTAAGCACAAAATTAATACTCCCTCTATTCTAGTTAATTTGAACCTATTTCCTTTTCAATTTATGTGAATCTATTTCTTTTTTGGTCCGTTCAAAAATGAAATCCTTTCTAAATTTTGTAATAATTTAGCTTAAACTTACAACTCTACCCTTAATGAGAAACTTTTATAACCACACAAATACTCTGGGTCCGATTTGAACTTATTTAGGACCACAAATTCCAAAAGTCTTCATTTTTTTCTTAAATTCCGTGACAAGTCAAATAGGTTCACATAAAATTGGAACGGAGAGAGTAATTTTTACCTATTATTAATACAATAAATGAATGTTATGCGCCTTCGAACTTACGACCTCATCTCTAAAACTGAAGTCCTTGACCAGACGACCTGCTTGGCTCCTTTTGTCATATACACCTGACGAAGCGGTGTCACGTGACACCACTTTGCTTAAGATAGATTCGCACCTGAATAATTTAATATATGATATATATTTTATAAAATAATCGAACGAACCGAATCATTGATACCCATACCTGACGATTCCAATTCGTTGCATATTCAAAATTTTCTTATATTTTATTTGTAATTAACTTTCGAGTATCGTTGGTACGAGCAAGTAATTAATTTTGAATTGAATTGTGCCATGTTATAAGCTGCTAAACCAATTACCTGTTGACGTATAGCTGTGTTAGGAGACATCTTCACATGGGTGTGCACACATCTTACTGCATTTTTTCATAATTCATTTTAATAGATTACATAGGTTACTCAATTGTGCATTATTTAATTAGTGATTGCGAAAATATTTAAATTCAAACTCAAATACAGTAATTTGGATCGAATTTATTGAATACTTACTATACTTAATTTTGAAAAGTTATCACAGACGGCGCTAAATTGTTTGCTCAAAAGTTACCACATACTTTATGAATACAAAACAATATATATGAGTCACGGGCAAATCATAGCAAATCGTAATAATCCATGGACCAACTGAAAGAAATGATAATAAATTCTCGATATTAGGAGAAGGAATATTAACGACTTTTATTGATAATATTGATTTGGTCTGCCTCTCCATGAAGAGGTTCAGAACCTTACAATGGTGTTTTATCTTCCCACATGATGGGTATTTTTCTCTTTCTCTCCCTCTCTCTTTTCTTCTCCTTGGAGAATAGTGCTGAAGAAGAAGTCTCCCCTTTACTAGGGTTCCCTCTTTTAGTATTTATAGTTGTGAGCTCCGTAAGCTAGCAGCATGTGGCCGTGGCCATGCTGAGGTTCCGTCCCCGTGGGGGAATGAATGGGCTGTGCCCTCGTAGATTAAATCGGACAAGAGTCGAATCCTGTTATGAATGAGTGGCCACATGACTTATTAATTATGGATTCGCTCAAGACGAGATTAACTCCGTTAATTACCGTGAGATCGGATTTTGACCCATACAGTTAGTCCCTCCGCTTATTGAGGTCGTGTTTCGGCCGAGCTTAATGAGCGAATTTCATCGATTGTGATTTGAAAAAACTCGAATAAGGAGGTCGACTATTGCTTCGCTCGAGACCGAATTCTCTTTGGCGATGGCCTAAATCTTATAGAATGTTGGCGTCTTGTTATTATGTTACCAAGTCTCCATATGATCAAGACTGAACGCCTTTTCTCGGCGAAGGTACATGACATTTTAACACGATTCGAGCGAGATCGAACTTCGTTACGTTTTGATCCTCACATTTGTTTGGGGTCATAACCGTTGACTAGGGGGGACGGGCCGTATGCGGTACAGACGAGGGACATTAAGTGTATGTTGGGTACGTATCTGGTAACGTCCAGAATTTTGAAGGCGCACAAAACACTCCATAAGCGTTCGCAGGCCGTTGCAATCATTCCGACGGCGAGACGTTGGTGGATAACCGAGAAGTCGCTTCGTGGAGCTTGTAATAATGACGCATGTTTTGGCAGAACCGAACCGTTTTGCGGTTGGTCATGTAGTTAATGATGGCTATTGGGTTTCGCGAAAGCCATTTATGTTGCCTATAAAGTTGGGTTGAGGCATTCCCTTCTCATATTTTTGTTGTTTATCTGAGAGTGACCCTGAAGAAACTTTTTCCTTCTACTAATTCACCTTCACCTGTCTTTCTCTGATCGTGATAACCTTTGTCTTTTCCACCAAGCTTTATTCCTTTCTCTTTAACAAATCAACAATGGCAAGCAGTTATTACCACGATGCTCTTTCGGTGGATTTTCCAATCAATTCTCCGATAGTTGAAGGGCCACTTCCGGCAATAGGAGGTGCAGAACGGGTAGAGGCCGGTGAAGTTCCGTCGATTGACGAGGTAGTACCATGGCCCGGAGGTCCGGCGATTGATTTCACCGTCGATGGTGGAGAGGATCTGGTGGATGAAGCCCCGTTAATGGAGGAGATTGGGATGGCCCGATTACGGGAACAGGGGGTCATCCCCACCCATGCAGACATCGTTCTTGCTAGAAGCGAGGAGAGGGTCCACACCGACCGCAGGGGATACTGCGTCTTTTACGCCTATCCCTTCAGGTTGGGGTTTAAGATCCCGCTCCCAATGCTGGTGGTGGATTTTTGTCGTTACTACGGGATATGCCCGGGTCAGCTCTCTCCGTCCCTCTACAAATTGTTGGCAATGTTTATTAAGTATGTGAAACTGGCCGGTAGGGTGGTCACGCTGCTGCATGTGCTCAGCCTCTACGCTCCCAAGAGAGTTCGTGGTACCATGATTCGGGCGTGTCCTTGTGGGTCGAGGGGCCTGACTGCGATACTGGACGATGAGGTCGACCCTCGCGCTTTTGAGCATTTCTTTTACATCAGGATTGATCATTTAGTGGCGTGCCCCATTGGGTTCCCAGAGTCTTGGAATTATGCACGTAAGCTCCTTTATCGTCGAAATCTCTTTTATACTTTTCCTTATGTCTTGTACTCGTGAGCGTTTACTCGTGTCAATTTTGTAGCCGAAAAGTCGCTGCCGGCTCCGTTAGCTGGGATACGCGGATGGGTTGAGGCCGTGATCCCCCATACCGAGGGGATACGCACGTGGGCATCTTTCTAGGAGAGGCATGGTCGTAGGCCTGCTACAGGTGAGAAGTTGATTTCTTCTTCCGCTCTTCTTTGATTCAATTTTATTTATCAACTTTGCTTCTCTGTGACAGGAAGGACACGCCGTGTCAGGGCCCCTCAGTTGGCCTTCCGGCGACCGGGTGCTATTGCTTGGCTTACTGTAGCATCGATGCCGTGCCACGTGCCTAGGGCGGCCTTAATCGAATCTTAAGCGGCTCCTTCTCCACCACGGGCTGCACTTCAGGATGAGGGGCCATCGAGGGTTGTGCGTCCTAGAGAGGAATCGCCATCGGACGGGGAGGAGGAGAGGTTGTTGATTAGGCGCAGGGTCGTGTTCATGCCGTCTCCTCCTATGGTAATTAACTTGGACTCTCCTCCAGCGGAAGCGGAAGAGAGTGCGGCTGCAGCGCCCGCTCTTAAGGGTGAACAAACAATGGGGGTTGCCTTGGTTGGCTTAGGCCGTGATGATACCGTCGCTTCGGCAACTCAGTTGGTAGCTCCAATCGCTGAGGTAGGGGGTAGTTCCTCAGCGGCTGCTAAGGTTGGTGAGTCGGGCGCTCTGTTGGCGGTTATGGCGGGTGATTCTACCTTGCTAGTGGTGGGAGGAGGAAGAGACATTGGGAGATGAGTATGAGTCTGAATCTGATTTGGACCCCGAGGACGTCCGCACGTTCCGGGAAGGCTTTACGAACTCGGCGTTGCGCGCAGAGGGAAGGTCTCGCCTCATAGAAGTTCCCACGGATTTGAACTTATTGCTTTAAGGGGAGAGTTTGGTGCCGCAGTTTGGGCTGCTATGCTCGGAAGCCGAGAATGCGTCGCTGAGGGACGTCACGGATATCGGGTTGATGAATGAGGTGGCCGTAATGGGCTTGAGGGTGCGTAGTTTGATGTTGGTTTGCTTCTTCTTTTGCATTAGTTTGATTTTTATCCTAATCGTAGCCTTTGCTTTATAGTCTTATTTGCTAGAGGTGGAGGGAATCCGTCGAGCTAACATCTGCTCGGCGATATTTTTGCGGGTGTTGGAGAAATATCGCCGCTGCCGGGATCGATGCCGGGAAATGCTCATGCGCTTGAGAAATGATCCCCATAGCCGGGACCTGGTCGAGGAATTGGCGAGGCGGGAGCTTCAAATGTAGCAAACACTTATCAGAATAAGTGCTCTTGAGGGGCAGCTCCGTCGGAAGGACGAGGAGCTCGAGGCAGGGAAGAGGGTCGCAGCCGAGTGTGAATGCCAGGGCCTGGCTAAGATGGCAGAGGCCGCAGTGGCATGGAGCCGGAAGGTGGCTACATTGAAGGGTGAAGTCGCAGCCTTGAAGCGTCAGGTGAGTGATGCCTCGTCAAGGGCTGAGGTGTTGAAGGAGGCTATCCGTGCGCACGAGTCCCAGCTGGCGTTGGTGAGGGCTGTTGCAACTTTTAGAGAAGCAAACCTCGAGGAGCGGATGGTGTTTTCGAGCAAAATGCCCAAGTTATGGCGGACCGGATTACGGCCTTGGAGGAAGATAATCAGCGCCTGCGGGACCAGGCCGCTTCTTCCAGCTAGGCTCGCGAACTTTGGGTTTTTGCTGAGGCCCAACGTGATGTATATAAGAATTTGCGGGAGGCCGGCATTGTGGCCGAAGCTGCTTTCGAGGGAGCGCGCCAAAAGGCTCGTGAGGCCCGTATTAGCTGTGGTTTTGATGCGGCGATGCCAGAGGCTGACGATGACGCATATGGTGGCGCGGAACGCCGAGTAAAAAAATGCATTTTTCTTGTCTTATTTGCCATTTGGAGTTTACTTTTTTGTTTTTCTTCTTCTCTTTTTTTTATATTGATCGGCCTTGGCCGGGTGTAAGCGGGGATGACCCGCAATTCACTTTGTAGATAAATGAAATCTCCTTTCCGTTATCTGCCTTGTAGTAATTTTGTCTTTGAGTTGTAATCGGGGATGACCCCTTTCCGAAGGGGTGATTTGCCTTTGAGTTTCTCTGGTAGGCATGTTAGTTTTTGATTGTTGACGACTTTTCGTCTTTGACTCGGGATGAGCGAGTCGGAGCCGTTTCCTGGCGATAGCGGTGCTTAGCCTTAGTCCCAGTTCAGGTGCAGTCGAACTGCTGGCCGTGATGATAAGAAACGCGACCTTGTAGTTCGACCGGGGCCGAACTTTTCATGCCCCTAATCTTAGTTCGAGTTGGGCGTACTTACTTGAATGGCAAGGGTGCCTAACCCGTGCCTTGATTCGTTGGTGGTTGGGTTTTGCTGCGTTCAACAGTGAAGGAGTTTGGTCCGAGTCCCAGCTCGACTGTGGTTGAACTTGTTAGATTTGAGGACGAAGGCGTCTGGCTTTATGGTTCGAGCTCGTAGGGCTTGATGGCGAAGGCGCATAACCTGAGTTGTTTCAATCATAGTTGATCTTTTTGGCGAAGGCGCATTGCCTGAGTCCCAATTCAACTGTTGTTGAACTCTATCATTTTTGATGGCGAAGGCTTATAGTCTGAGTCTTTGTTCAACCATAGTTGAAATTTTTGGCGAAGGCGCAAAGCCTGAGTCCTGGTTCAACCGTAGTTGAATTTTTTGGCAAAGGCGCATAGCCTGAGTCCCAATTCAACTGTTGTTGAACTTTATCAATTTTGATGGCGAAGACGCATAGCCTGAGTCTTGGTTCAACCATAGTTGAAATTTTTGGCGAAGGCGCATAGCCTGAGTCCTGGTTCAACCGTAGTTGAACTTTTTGGCGAAGGCGCATAGCCTGAGTCTCAGTTCAACTGTTGTTGAACTTTATCAATTTTGATGGCGAAGGCGCATAGCCTGAGTCTTGGTTCAACCATAGTTAGATTATTTTTTTTGGCGAAGGCGCATAGCCTGAGTCTTGGTTCAACCATAGTTGAACTTTTTGGCGAAGGCGCATAGTGTGAGTCCCAGTTCAACTGTTGAACTTTATCAATTTTGATGGCGAAGGCGCATAGCCTGAGTCTTGGTTCAACCATAGTTGAAATTTTTTTGGCGAAGGCGCATAGCCTGAGTCTTGGTTCAACCGTAGTTGAAATTTTTGGCGAAGGCGCATAGCCTGAGTCCTGGTTCAACCGTAGTTGAACTTTTTGGCGAAGGCGCATAGCGTGAGTCCTGGTTCAACCGTAGTTGAACTTTTTGGCGAAGGCACATAGCCTGAGTCCTCACGCTATGGGTATCGAGTGCTGACGCTCGATTTCGATTCGAGACTTCGAGCAGTTTGTGCGTTGTTTTCCCAATCGGGGCATGTAGGCTGTCTTGAGGTGACTCGTGGCTTGAGATATCTCATTCGCCGGTTTTCAGCCGGATCCCGTATCTGAATGCGAGAGATGCCTCACGGGGATTCTCCCTTAAAGGGGGGGGGGGGCGTTCTTCTTCTTATTCGCACTGTCGGAGATCTGAGAGAGAGAGAACTTGAATCTTGATTTGAGATCTTCGAGTTCCTCTTGTCGGAGGTGCCGTTTTGGCTTGTTCAAGCGGGGTTATTCTTCCTCTGTGTTCTTTTTCGGCGTTTCTTTCTTTTTGGTCCTGGGAAGAACTACGCTATTTTGCTAGAAAATCTCCACGGACGGCGCTAAATTGTTTGCTCAAAAGTTACCACATACGTTTTGAATACAAAACAATGTATATGAGTCACGGGCAAATCATAGCAAATCGTAATAATCCATGGATCAACTGAAAAAAATGATAATAAATACTCGAGATTAGGAGAAGGAATATTAACGAGTTTATTGATGATATTGATTTGGTCTGCCTCTCCATGAAGATATTCAGAACCTTATAATGATGTTTTATCTTCCCACAGGATGGGTATTTTTCTCTTTCTCTCCCTCTCTCTGTTTCTCTCTCTTCTTCTCCTTGAAGAATAGTGGTGAAGAAGAAGTCTCCCCTTTACTAGGGCTCTCTCTTTTAGTATTTATAATTGTGAGCTCCGTAAGCTAGAAGCAAGTGGCCGTGGCCATGCTGAGATTCCGTCCCCATGAGGGAATGAATGGGCCGTGCTCTCGTAGATTAAATCGGATAAGAGTTGAATCCTGTTATGAATGAGTGGCCATAACACTTATTAATTATGAATTCGCTCAAGACGAGATTAACTCCGTTAATTACCATGAGATCGGATTCTGACCATTCAAAAACATTTTCACTTGGCTTGTAAGAAAAATACAGAAGATCCCGTAAATTACGGATCAAATGTAAGAGGAGTTTAGTTAAATTTAAATCAAAAGGTTACAAACATGACCACGTGGACTAGCTGTGATCTGACAATTTAAACTTGTTAGGTTCTTCCGTACTTCTCGTATGCAGACAACCACTGTTGCAGCTCCGAATTAGGCGCTGTAATGACAATATTGCCCCCAACCTATAAGTAGCTCGAAATATCATAGACAACAACACTTGTTTGTCTCTTTTGCTTGTTGAAATTTGACTCATCGTCCACATACTTTTATCCATTAATACTAAAAAGAAAAATAGTACGTAGTCTTTGTTTGAATCTTGTAATTATTATAAGTATAATAAAGTAGGCAACGCACTTTGACAACTTGACGTATAAAATTGGAGTATATATTGTGGAGCTTGAGTACGTATATATATAATATTATAATCTATTTTGTCTTTTTAAGGAATGATAAAGTCAAGGAGGGCCGACTTTCAAGTATGGGAAATGCGGTATTCTTAAATGTTAGCACTATAATACCATTGGACATTATTTTCAAACTATCCAATCTAAAAAAAATATTTATCTAATTTTGTTTAATTGCTTTGTATTATAATTTCTGCCATATAGAATACTAAGTGAAAAGTGATACAATTAAATTGTCGTCATTGTATCATTTTTTCTAACAGCCGCGGTTAATTATTGTATTTACACATCATAAAAGAAAATCATTTTAGTAATCTTATCAAAATTTATGAGATCATAGCATTTAACTGTTTAGATAAAAAGATACTCATTTTGTATCAATTTATGTGAACCTATTTTTTTTTTGTCCATTCCAAAAAGATGAACTTTTCTAAATTTGGTAACAATTTAACTTATACTTGCAATTCTATCCTTAATGAGAAGCTTTTATACCACAAAAATACTCTGAGCCTCTTTTTCACTTGTGTTAGGACCATAAATTTCAAAAGTCTTCATTTTCTTAAACTCCGTGTTCAGTCAAATAGGTTCACATAAATTAAAACGGAGGGAGTAATAGAATATTACGGTTAATTATAAGTTGGAGCTGATATTACCAACTGGGAAATTTTCTATAAATATAAATAAGGAATGAGTTTCCACTAATAGCTTTAGAACTGTACCAAACATTGAAAACGAAAGCAGGGGTAAAATGGTAAATCAAAAGAACAACACAGGTGTGCTTACCGACAAACTCGGAGGTCGGCAATTGTCGACCCGGTGAGGCGGAGACACAGCATCCTCGTGTAATTTATTTTCCCCCCTCAATTTTTAATTTCTTTTTTCGTTTTTGCTATTTTTTGTTCCATAAATAATTACTCTGATTAAGATCCACTTTTCAAGTCGGTATATAGTACTACTAAATTACGCACCTTAGTAGAATTTAATACTGTTTCAAATATTCCGTAACTATTTCTTTTTAAATATTAAACTTATACCACATTCGTTTCAATGTACGTGAATTTATTTGATTGAGTACGGAGTTTAAGAAATAAATAAAGACTTTTGGAATTTGTGGTCCTAAACAAATCAAAAAGGGTTCAGAGTATTTGTATAGTTATAAAAAAATTCTTATTAAGAGTAAAATTAAAAGTTTAAACTAAATTAGAGACTGAAGGAGTAATATTTCATGTCCTTAATGACTTACATGGTTATGGAGGCAGAAATTTTACCAAAAATAATAAAAATAAACACATAAAAGAATCCAACAACTAATATGTATACATAAAACAATTAATCTTATACAATAATCTTTGGATGAGCCGCTATATATTTACACCCTTGTGTATAAACATCAATCTATCTAATTTTGTGTTGATGAGTTCGCTCTCTTCAAAATTTATAACTAAAAAGAGTAATCATATCATATATATAAAATATAAAAAAGTAAAATAAAGTAAAGTAGTACTTGGTCACATGCATTCATTCATTTCTACTCATTCTCACCTCCGCTGTTTTAGTTTTTTCTCATTATTCATTAATAAAAAGCTGTTTCCTCTCCTCTCTCTCTCTCTCTCTATTTCTCTATCTCTATCTCGAGATTGCTTACAAAAGGAACAAAAGGTGGAAGTTTTGTGATCAAAATCATCAAATGTGTTGTTGAATTCTTGATTCGGCAGAGCATTTGATGAAGCCTCCTTGGTTGCTCTTCTTTTATTTCTTTTCCTAATCTTGTAAGTTGCATCAAATTTTTCTTTTCTATTATATATAAACCCTTTTGAGTTTTTGTTTTGTTTTAAAGGAATAGTTTAATAGAAGAAAAAGATTTCATTTTTTGTTGTATTTCCAATCATACATATTGATAGTTATTATTGATGAAGTTCTGATAGGAATTGAATCCAGCTTCATTGTGTTGTTAGGTTTATTAGAGATTGAGAATGTCAATATTTATGGATCCCAGCTTGCTATTTTATTTATTTAAAGCTTTGTTGCAAATCTAAATATCTAGTACTATAAGTTTTCTTTTTAAAACTTTTTTTCTTCTTTAATTTGATTAGGAATATTAATTTAATTGATGGTTTGACAAATTGTTTGTACCACAAGTCATTCTTGTTCCCCTGGTTCTACTTTGACATTTTCTTGACCTGGCTTTCATTCTCTTATTGCAACAAAAAAAAATCTGGTGTTAGTACTTTTTCTTTTTTCTTTTTTGATGGAACAAACATATTTGTTGATCTTCTTATTTATTATTGTTCTTGTGATAGTCTCAGTCGCTGCTTCTTGATGTCATCTGGTGAATGCTCAATGTTGTTGAAATTGTGGTTACATACAGGTGATTGAGAGAGTTTACATTCTATTCGATATTCGATATTCGATGTTGATAATGGAGAATGCTGAGGTTGAGGAAAACTTGTTATCTATCGGAGAGCCTAAGGTATGCAAGTGGATTGTTGTTTTCATTTTCCAATTTATTAGACCTACAACTAGGCAAATTCTTCAATTTGAAAACACTTTGCAGACTGAGTGGTGATTTCATTCTAAGTTGGATGATTGATTCTATGGTTTTCTCAATAAAGTTGCTTGTGTGAATTGTAGTTACATGGAGGAATGTGCAAGAGCTTATCGGCTATATACGCCAAAGTGCTGGGAATATTTCCTGAACTAGAAGCTGCGCGACCTAGAAGCACATCTGGTATTCAAGCATTATGTGCTTTACACATAGCCCTTGAGAAGACCAAGAATATTCTTCAGCATTGCGCTGAATGCAGTAAACTTTACCTGGTAATCATTGCTCTACTTCTTTTATCTGAATAAAATGGCTTGCACTTCTATATATTTTTTTGGGTGAAAAAATTATAAGCTATTTATTTTTATTTAACATCTAACCACATCCTAACTTGCTTGGGATTGAGGCGTGGTAGTTGTTGTATAATTGCTGTTAATGTCTAACAACAGTTTATTAACTTGAAAATATGTATAAATGAAAATTGCTAGTTCTAAGATATAACTATAATTTATTTGCTCATGCAGTACGTTTATTACCAAGCAGAAATAGTAAAAAGAGCTGCTCCCAGTTCTTGCTTAATGACTACATTCTTCTTCATGGGTCCCTTCTACCTACCCCTAATTTTTTTTTTTTCACTATTTGTATTTGTGTTTTCAGGCTATAACAGGGGACTCTATAGTTCTAAAGTTTGAGAGAGCAAGATGTGCTCTTGAAGATAGTCTAAAGCGAGTTGAAGATATAGTACCACAAAGTATTGGCGGTCAGGTAATGTTTTCTTATTTCTTTAGTATGTCAAGTAAATTCGTTGTTGTTTCAATTAAAATTTGGTCTCTTGTGCAAATACAATGGTGGATTCTTTTTTCTTTTGTTTTGTTAGGGGGAGGATATGAGTTTGGTGCCATTGGTTAATTTGACAAAATGAATATATACTCATAAATCATTTACTCACAGTTTGATTCTGTTGGTAACCTCAGATATCTGAAGTCCTAAATGAACTTGAGGGGATTGAGTTCTCACTTGAGCCGTTGGAGAAGCAAGTGGGTGATGACATAATTACATTGCTTCAGCAGGGAAGAAAATTCAATGGTAAGGACAACAATGAACTCGAGTCATTTCACCAAGCTGCCTCAAGACTAGGTATAACTTCTTCAAGAGCTGCACTTAGAGAAAGAAGGGCTCTGAAAAAGCTCGTTGAACGAGCCAGGGCAGAAGAGGATAAAAGGAAAGAGTCAATTGTTGCTTATCTTTTGCATCTGATAAGAAAATATTCAAAGCTGTTTAGATCTGAATTATCAGATGACAATGATTCACAGGGTTCAACACCTTGTTCACCCACAGTTCAGGGATCCTTCGAGGATGGTATTGCACCCGGTGGCAATATAATTCATGCCTTTGATCGACAATTCTCTAAGCTTAGTTCTTTTAATTTTAAACCAATCTTTAGGAGGTCAGACCAGATGCCTGTTCCTCCTGAAGAGTTGAGGTGTCCAATATCATTACAGTTAATGTATGACCCTGTGATAATTGCTTCTGGGCAAACATATGAAAGAATTTGCATTGAGAAGTGGTTCGGTGATGGGCATAACACATGCCCAAAGACTCAGCAGGAGCTCCCTCATCTTGGTTTAACTCCTAATTATTGTGTGAAGGGTCTGGTTGCTAGTTGGTGCGAACAGAATGGACTTCCTATTCCAGATGGCCCACCAGAGTCCCTTGATCTCAACTACTGGAGATTGGCTTTATCTGAAAGTGAGTCTACGAATTCCAAATCTACGGGTAGTATTGCATCTTGCAAATTCAAAGGTGTCAAGGTGGTTCCTTTGGAAGATAGCGGTATTATTGAAGAGGCCGAAGGAAATGAAGTAGATGAACCCCTGGAGGAAGATGAGCTTGAAGTCAATTCTTTCGAAAGATATGAGGACTTTTTAGCCATCTTAAATAAAGAGGACGATTTCAGGAAAAAGTGCAGAGTGGTAGAACAGATCAGGCATCTGCTAAAGGATGATGAAGAAATCAGGATTTATATGGGAGCAAATGGCTTTATCGAAGCATTACTAGGATTTTTGGACTGTGCTGTACAAACCAGGAATGAGATTGCTCAAGAAATTGGAACCATGGCCCTCTTCAACCTTGGTGTGAATAATAACAGGTGTGTTCTCTTGTGGGTTATTATATTATGGTAGTAGAATTGCAGATCAGTTTTTCCTAAGGACCTCTAACTAAGGAAGATAGATAGTACTGATTCTGTCCAGCTGTCAAATAATCTATGCCTTTCTGATGAACTTCTTGCATTGGCATCCCATAAGTCAAATAGCTTTGAATTTCTTGATATCTTTCATTGGCCCACAAATTACTGCATCTTTCTGGAGAAAATTTCTCTATTTTTCAGTCATTCAACTCCAGATTTCATCTTATAAAACAAAATAGGTATCATTTGTTTTATGGTACTTGTTTGCTTTGTTCTTGAACTGTCTTGTCATGGTACATGCTTTGGTAGTATTCTTCTCTATTGAGTTAGGCTTGTAGGTAGGATATTCTTATAGACTGGCTTCAGTAATTAAGGTGAATTTCCAATTTCATTTTGCTTATGTGTAGCACAGGTTGATTTCAGACAGCTATAATCTTGATTTTGTCGAATGGAAATCATGTAAAGTAGACGGAATTAGGTTAACAGGTACTTGAACTTATCCAAAAGTAAATACAAGAACAGGTTAACAAGCACATGATTATATGTATTTCTAGATTTCTTAAATTGGATCTGCTTAGCATGACTTCTTTCATGTCCTTTTGCTGCCGCCTCATTAAGCATCTAACTATGTGATTTATATTCCATTTCAATAATTACCACAGCATGTTTTTCCTAAGTGAAGTGCTTCTTTACCCTTTTTAGTGCGAAAAGAATCTTTGTGCTTTTATTAGAATGGTGCTCAAAAATTTGCCATGCACTTATAACAAGTAACCAACATTTCTGACATTTTACCAACTTGCTCTTCAGGAACAAGGAATTGATGCTGGCGGCAGGAGTACTTCCATTGCTGGGAAGAATGGTTGCGACTTCTAGTGCAACAATTGCAGCAACTGCCCTTTACCTGAATCTTTCCTGTCTCGAGGAAGCCAAGCCCGTTATTGGTTCTTGTGAAGCCGTTCCATTCTTGATCGGAGTCCTTCAGCATGAGACTGATACTCAATGTAAACTGGATGCCCTCCATGCACTTTTTAATCTCTCGACTAATCAAACAAATATACCCCACCTCCTGTCAGCTGGCATTCTGGATGGCCTGAAAACCCTTATGTCGTATACGGATGACCATACGACAGAAAAATGCATAGCAGTTCTTATAAACCTAAGTTTAAGTAAATCTGCAAAGGAAGAAATCATGTCATCTCCTGGTCTTATCAGTAGGCTAGCAACTGTTTTAGACATTGGGGAGCCTTTAGAACAGGAGCAAGCTGCAGCTTGTCTGTTGATATTATGCAATGGAAATGAGAAATGCAGCCAAATGGTCCTTCAAGAAGGAGTGATACCTTCGTTGGTGTCGATATCTGTAAATGGGACTATGAGAGGAAAGCAGAAAGCTCAGAAGCTTTTGATGTTATTTCGCGAGCAGAGACAGAGGGAACCCTCACTGGTTCAAACTCAGCCACGGATTGAAAAGAGTGAGACGTTGGCTGTGCCTCCTGAAGATTCCAAGCCATTATGCAAGTCAACCTCGCGGAAAAAATTAGGGAAGGCTTGGAGTTTTTTGTGGAAGAACAAGAGTTTTTCTGTGTACCAGTGTTAAGTACTTGTCATTTCACTAGTATGTAAATGTCTAATCTCTCTCCCTTTCTCATTTTATGTCCTGTCCCAAAGGGCAAATTTACTTTTTTGGTGGAAGAGATGTACAGGTCTGGCACTCTAGCATTAGCATCCATGCCAATAGGGTCCTTAAATTAATGCTTTAGCTCCATCCTTCACAGTGAAAAAGCAGCCATTGGATGTGAATATAAGCTGTTATTTCTTGAGATATATATATGTAGCAGTACTAGCTTTTCTGTCTTGGATGAATGTAGTTCATCTTTATACAGTCCAAAATGGAGGAGACTGGGATACCAAGATCCGGTGAAAACTGGTTAGAGGTAGCAGGTATCCGGTGAAAATAGTCGTGGTGTGTGCAAGTTGATTTGCACATTGTCCTTGATTGATGAAGACTGATGGGTAGTTGCGCTAGATTAGGCAATAGTGAGGTCAACATTGTAGTTAATGATATGGAAAAATATGGTGACGTCGATATCGTAAATATGGATAGATTATCTATTACGTACTAGGAAGTAGAAGGTCATTATAGTAAGTGTAGTTTTGTTTGAATGTCATAGTAATAATATCTGAAATTTCTGTCCATCACAATTATTCGAACTATATAACACTAAGTTGCAGTTTTTTGTTATACCTTTTGCCTTTCATTTTAACCCTTTCAGTACCTAAATTACTATAATATTCAACACTAGTTACATGACGAAAAGTTTATTGAACATGTGAGGAAAGAGTATGAGAATGCAAAATACAAGGCATAAGAAATTTTCTAGAAAATTTTACGCCTGGTTCTTCCTCCCCTCCTTGAATTCCCCTTACGTTTCTTAATCTCTTTGGTTTCTACTTGCTTATTTATTTCCTCAATTTCATCTTCTTTCTCATCAACTGCATTTTGTACCAATTGTTTTTTCTTGTTAAGGAATTTAATTAGTCCATCAAGTGCAATGTCTGCTTCATCACTTATCATTAGCTCTTCTGCAATCTCTGCTGGGGTGACATTGAGTTCAGTTATAAGCTCTTCGATTTCGCGAAACTTGCTGTGATTTTTAAGGCCAAGGTAGTTGGAAGCAAGAATCTTGAATCCATTAGGAGTGCAATAGGACATGTGAATATGCATGTCCATTCTTCCTGGCCTTAATAATGCAGGGTCTAGTCTTTCTTTAAAGTTAGTTGTGAACACAATTATTCTTTCATCTCCACAACTTGACCATAGCCCATCAATGAAGTTCAGCAACCCTGAAAGTGTAACCTGTCCATCAAGACAAAATAAAGTCTGTTAACCCCTACAGTTAATACAGACTAAAGTGTCATATAAAATGGAACGGATTCATTTAGGCACCTGACTTTCAGTTTGGTGCACGCCACCATCTCTGTTCTCTAACTCAATGGTGCAATCAATGTCCTCAATGACAAGAATGGATCGATTCGTGGCACTGACTAGCAGTCTTCTGAAATCGGAGTTGGATCGCAAGCTAGAGAGTTCCATATCATATATATCAAATTTCAGATAATTAGCAATGGCTGCAATCAAGCTAGATTTGCCTGTCCCTGGAGGTCCATACAACAAATATCCTCTTTTCCAGGCCTTGCCAACTCTTCTATAATAATCTCTTCTCATAATAAATCTATTTAAATCATCCATCAGTTTTTGCTTGAGTTCAGGATCCATTGCTAGTGTATCAAAAGTTGATGGATGATGAAGATTCACACTTTCACCATAACTTCCAAGTGGGGAGAGTGTTATCACTTTGTTTTCTTCTTTTATGACTTTTGATTTTTCAATAACAAATGGCAAATAAGTGTCCAACACCATTTCCTTGTGATTCTTGAGGAAACTAAGTTCAAACCATTTCTGTTCCACTTTTTGTGAAGAGAAGTATCCATCATCACAATTAGCCTTTTGAGTTTCCACAATTTTCAGCTCCCAAATGAGTTCTACTCCTTCAAATCTGTCAATGATTTTCTCATCTTTACTGATAGTGACTGAGAATTTCTTTTCTTCTTCTGCCTTGGAAATTTTGACCCTTTGAACTGAAGGATACACTATTGAGCCCAAGTATATGTTAGAGGCTTCAAAGACTTGATTTGGAGTGAAACCAGTGTTTTCCTCAATGATGAGTGTTATTTGGGAAGAGAGATTTCCCATCAAGAATCCAACTTTTGACAAGATTTTGTCTTGGAGATTTTTGGGTAAGAGTTGGTTTGTCATATTCTGAACTTCAGAGACTAAAGTTCTTACTAGAACTGCTGAAGCAGTCAAAGTAGTATATGCTGAAAGCACTGATGTTGTTGAAGGCAATTTTGAAAGAGAAAACATGATTACAGTATTGAATGTTTGAATTGGTTAAGGTAGTTTGGCAGAGAAGAGACTTTTATAGCTGCTATTGAACTTGCAAACTTTCAGTTGAAGCTTTTTGAAGATTAGGTTCAGAGGCAAATGACTGAGTCTAAAGGACACAAAAGCTTGTTATAGAAGTAGAGCATGAAAAGGTCAAAGATGTAAATGGACAAAGATTATCAAGCAATTCTTGGAAAAGGTCTTGTCAAAAGAGAAGAATAAAACGGAAATCTTAACAATAAAATTTCATGGAACATTTAGAGCCCGTTTGGACATTAAAAAAAAAAAAAAATCGCTTTTTTTGAAAATTTGTCAACTCTTTTTTGAAATCAGTGTTTGACCATGAAATTTTTAATTTTTACTTGAAAAACTCCAAAAAATTATTTTTTAAAATATTTTCTCGGATTACTCATAAAAATTCAAATACAACCCAAAATTTTATTTATATCCAAACATAATTTTAATTGTCAAATATCATTTTAACTTAAATTTTTTTTACAAATTTTGGGAATTTTACAATTCGTTTACACTGTGTTATACTTGCCGCATCATACTTGAGTGAGACTATTTATCATTTGACACATGGATCCATGGACCCCACCCTTCATCATCACTTCTCACTCACCTGCTCTCGATTTCCGGTCATTCCTCATTTTTTTTCTTCTAATTCATTCTCCTCCCCACAGGTTTCACCCCTTATATATCACTCTTCTTTTGTTATAAATCCTATAACTAGTAGTCGTACCCGCGCGATACGCGATCAATATTAAAAAAATATTTATCACTTTGTTAATTTTTCGATGTTACATTTCGTATTATCACAATTATTTAATTATCCTATTCTATATAAATAGAATAGATATTGTCTAAATTTTAATAAATAAAATCTCCATTAAATTAAAGGGACTTATATAGTCATCAAATAATTTTTTCGTTATGTATTTTTATTTATTATATTATACAATATTTAGTATAATTATATTATTAATAGAAATTATGACACTTGTCATTATAACATTTCTTTGCCTCTCCTATTTTATATATATATAGATTTTTCGTTTTTTTATTTTAAAATAATTTAAAACTCCAATTTGGAACTACTCCCCAATTTGAATTAGTAATATATTATTTTATTTAATTTTGGTTTTTATTTTAAAATTATTTTAAAACACCAACTTGAAACTACTTCCCGATTTGAATGGGTAGTTTTTCTTCTCTTTTTTCGTTTTTTTATAGGTTAATTTTTTTTTAAATTTAAAATAATTTAAAAACTCAAACTTAAAATTTCTCCCGCCCAATTTGAATGGGTAGTTATTTCTTACGATATATTTATTTTTTGTTGTTTTTTTATTATATTTCATTATAAGATATCTATATTTATTAAATCCAAATAAAGTAATCAAATAATATATATATATATATATATATATGTGTGTGTGTGTGTGTGTGTGTGTGTGTGTGTGCGTGTGTGTGTGTGTGTGTGTGTTAGTTTTTTATTTTATTTTATTATTTTTGTTTTTTATAAATAGATTTTTCATTTTTTTTAATTTTAAAATAATTTTAAAACTCCAATTAGAAACTACTCCCCAATTTGAATTGGTAATATTTTTAATTTTTTCATTTTAAAACTCCAATTTGAAACTACTCCCCAATCTGAATTGGTAATTCATTATTTTTTTTATTTCGTTTTTTATTTTAAATAATTTAAAAACTCAAACTTGAAACTATTCCCACCCAATTTGAATGGGTAGATATTTTCTATATAGTTATTTTTTGTTTTTTTATTATATATAGATTATAAGATATCTATATTTATTAATCCAAATAAAGTAACTAATTTAAATACATATTTTATAGTTTTTTATTGTATTTTATTATTTTCTTTTTTGATATGTATTTAAATTCAAAAATAAGTAATCAATAACTAATTATAAACTAAATAACTAATTAGTAACCAATTATACCATGTGGCATTTCTTTAGGCTGCTACTTGGCTTAAGGAGAGGACTTTTTCCTCTCCTTTTAATAATATATAGATTATTACTCCCTCTAGTTTACAATACGTGTTCAATTTACTTTTTTATTTTGGTTCAAAATAAGTGTCTAGTTATGTAATCAAGAAAGAATTCAATTTGTTTTTACAAAATTACCTCTATGTACATATTTCTAAAAAAATTTCTTATTCCTCACGTTAAATGTTTAGTTAGGGGTAATTTAGTCATAATAGATATTTTTGTATAGAATTTAGTATTTTGGGTATTTTTTTACAATCCATTCGGTTAGCTTTTCTTTCCCGTTGAACTTTTTACCCAAAAAAGAGGTTTGAATTTATGAAATATTTCAATCACATGTCAGAAACACAAGACCAGGATAACAACAAAAAGATGAATTTTGAAGCAAGAAGCTCTCACAAAATTAAAGTTAATTAGCTTAATCAATGAGTAAATGCCAAAAAAGCTCAATTCGAAGAATAAGCGGATGAGAAAGATACTTGTATTTTTAATCTCAACCTTTGCATTCAAAAGGGATAGAGAAATTCATGAAGAAGGGGCAGATGGCTGTAATTCTACTTTCTGAAGAAAGAGAGTAATCTTCGACTACTTTGCTTATTATTTGAAGAAAAATGCCTAAACAATATTTTCGTTCAATATAAAAGCTGAGCCATAAATGTACACATATCAAAAATGAGTAAAACAGAAAAAGAAAATTGCTTGAGATTTGCACTTGCTCCAAGTGTGTGTGAAGTTAGGAAAAAAATATTTATTATTTTCATCAATTTACCTTACAATTTTGATATAGTTGAAAATAATCAATTGTTTGTGCTGAGGAGAAGTGGAGAAGAATAAAGAAAATTGAGAAGATGAAAATGAGAGTGAGAATGTCGGTCAAGAACGAGGGAGAGAATGATGATGGGGTGGGGTCCATGGCTCCATGTGTCAAACGATAAATAGCCTCACTCAAGTATAATGGTTGAAGTCTCACACATATTGTAAAATTTCTCACTTAGACTTGTATGACCTGTCTATATTTGCTGACTCATTATATATTAGTTTTAATCAAGGACTTATCTTATACATACGGATGATGAGGATTAACACGTAATCTGATACGGTCACATGCAATTATTTTTTAAGGTGATTTAATAATATAAAATTCTTTTGCACATTATATACATACACTCTTTAACCATTTCTCTGTCTCCGACTTTGGAAAGATATAACATGTTTATTTACAGTTAATCCTGCTGTAATTTTTACATCTATAAAAGATTTCTGAACAGATGAAAACCTGATGCTCATCTCGTTAACCCTGCATGAACAGACGGTAGATATGTGACAATCCGAGTTGATATTTTAAAGCATTATGGCCCTCGACCCTCAGACATCCTTCGTTCCAAGAAATTTCCAACTTACTTTTGGGGAGAATCGAACTCACAGCCTCTTAGTTGAAAGTGAATGTTGCTTATCATTAGAATAACCCCTCTTATCTGTATATATCATAACAACTTGGCGAAATGACTTCCCGGCCACTTAAACTTGTAGGGCTTTTGAAAGCCGATACACAAACTTTGGGTTTTTCCATTTGAACACTCGAACTCGTTTTTTCCATAACTGTATCGGGAAAAAACTGAATTTATATTAAAGATGACGTGGCATGACACGTGGATTGGTCAAAAGGTCAACAGGTAATAAT
>MU727447.1:1318-31786 GCA_026770625.1 Nicotiana glauca
GAACCTCGACGGAACCTGAGTGGACTCTCCATCTAAGTATACTCCATCACTCTTCTTTCTACTTGAACTACACGTGACATGATTCCCTTACAACCCGGGATATGTAGACTGCCTGAAACCAAGGCTCGGTCGCATCAATTCCTTTATCTTCTTTTCCTTTTTAAATAACAGTGAGGTCAAAAATTAGTCACCGCGTTCATTTTCTTTGCCTGAAAACTCTTCATGTTTCCAAACAAAGAGGGGCATGCTGTGAACAACTAATTTTTGACCACACCGAAATTCTATACTATTTTAGTATAAATATCTCTTTAAGGTCTAATCTTAATAAAAGAAAACTACAAAAATAATAACATTTTTAGGGTATGAATTTTCTTTATATATATACGTATATTTTTTATTTTAATTAGAATTATAATAAATAAGTTAGCCTTAGTATTATTTTTTAGTATAATTTAAACTACAATGTAAATATTTAATTTTCTTATATATAATATTTAAGTATAAAGTAGCTAACTAATATTTTTAACTGTGCATTTTACTTTTTAATTTCTTCATTAATAAAGAATAAGTTATTAAAAAAATAAAATAAATAAGAAAACTAACTCAGCAAATTAACGAAAAGCAAAAAAAATAATAAATAAATAAAACGAAAATAAATAATATAACAAAAAAGGGAGATAAATCTTGAAAGATTCAAAAAAAGATTATCCTAACTACTTACCATAATTTTCTCAACCTCATTCTCCCACTCCAACTCTAACTCTAACTCCCTCCACACATCTATATATATGAGGACACTCTTAGGAAAAAAGGGGAGGGGGAGGATTACACAAAAATTAGCCTAGAGACCTACCAAAAGGATCCGTCGTTTTCAATCAAAAACAGAGCCTTCCCACTTTGATTTTGATTTTCTCCTTGTTTTCAAATAAATATTCATTGTTAAGTCATGGATTTTTATTTTTGAGAGATGGATTTGTAATCAAATTTCAGCAAATATATTTGGGTCTTTTCTAAGAACATTCCGAATCCATAGCTAAATTCAACCAACACTTTTTCCCTTTTTAAATTGTTTTCGGCTTCCGCTCACGACGAAATTCGTGTTTCTCCGACGAAGATTTTGGTTCGTGCGAGTCCCGGTCTACTGTTTCGATCTGGACGAGGTGACCGGAAAAGTTTCCGTTTGAGGTCCTGTCCGAGCTATTGTCTGATCCGAGTTCCCATTGTAGCCGAGTTTTCCATATTCAATTACTGAGAAGAGTTCCGGCCAAACAGGTTCTCTCTCCACTTTTCTCCAATTTATTTGATTTCACTCAGAACAAGTAGATTTATTTTTTGGAATTTAAAGATTCAATTTCAGATGCCTTTGTGTCACGTCTTTATTTGAATATTCAGTACTTTCGACATTTGGTTTCATTTATGTGAATTTTTCAGTTTTTGATTCTTGCCATCAGTATGTAATAGAGTTGATCTTTATTAATTTTCAATGTGATTAAAACTAGCAAGTAATTTAAATATAATTTTCATATGAAATACTTAGTTTCTACTTTAGAATTAAGGGCTTCGTTAGTTATCCGATAATTCCATGCTTAGCTACATTTTTTCGCCGAGTTGTCCAACGGATTGGTTTGGAACAGCTTCATTGGCATTCAGAATGTGGAACTATTTCAAGTAGTCAAACTATTTTTATTAAATCTCTTACAGCGTTTTTTTATATGAGAATTGGGATTCATAATACTTTTTTAATGGATTGTGTTTTAGATTTTTAGTTTCAGAAGAGGTGAATTATGGATGTTTTTCTTTTAGCATATGAAAGATACTTAGATGCTCGTTATTAACAATATCTTTCCTTATTTTGAATAAATTATTTCATTTGGCCATTTCATGAATGATGTTTTGTTTAAGATAATAGACGATAATAGTTGAATGTTGCACTTCCTCACTATCAAATCCGAAATAGTTAAGAAAAATAACTCTTTAATACTTGTAGTTTTGCTTTAGGCCTGATTTAGAATAGTATTGCGATTATGTATACGTTCGCGTAATATAATTGCAAATTTAACTCTAAAATAACTCGAGGGATGCGTTCGCGCAACCTCAACTAAACTTTCTTAATAAATAAACAAGCGTTATTAATTGTGGACACGTTCGCGTGACATGACTTTTGATGCGCCAAAGGAAATGAGTATACGTGCGCGTAACTCAATTCTTTAATTATGAATAAATCAAGTAATTAAAAGCGGTAAAAGATAAATGCACGTAGGTTCTGAAATAAGTAATTAGATAATTTAAGCCAAGTAATAATCATTAAGCGACCGTGCTAGAACAACGGAACTCGGAAATGCCTAACACCTTCTCCCGGGTTAACAGAATTCCTTATCTAGAATTTCTGGTTCGCAGACTCTTTAAAAATAAAACTTCCTCGATTTGGGATTTAAAATAAACCGGTGACTTGGGACACCGTAATTTATTCCAAGTGGCGACTCTGATAAATTAAATAATCTCATTTCGAATAATGTCACTTTAATTGGAAAAACTCCCTTGTACCGCCCTCTCGGGGTGTGTGTAAATAAAAAAGGAGGTGTGACAGTAAGAAAAAAAGAGAAAGCTCAAAAATTCAAAAGAAAAAAGATTTTGCACTTTTTCACCATTTTTCAAACATCAAAAATCAAAAAAGGGGAAAAGAAAATCCAAAAAGATTTTGCATTGTTTCATCATTTCCAAGAAAAAGACAAAAAAATATGTTTTCTCAAAATTAGTTATTTTTTTTAATTCTCGACCATATCCAATATGCCCGAACTACGCATACCTGATTCTCGTCTTTAGGGGCGTGATACGTAGGCAACCCACATAGGGTCCGGTCTTTCTAGTAAATCTTAGATTCTTGGCTTTGCGGTGTCTCAGCCAAATTTTGCACTTCTAGCCATCTTTTGGCCAAATAAGTCATTTTGCAAAAATAGTCTTGCATGTGTTTAATAAGGAGTGTTATTATATCACCTAGTGTTGGTTTAAGTTTTTCCATACATGTGTGGATCTACTTACCGAAGTTTGAGCGTGACAGATATCCCAGGACCACTGCATTCAGGAGTTGCTTAAGGATATTTATTTTATTTTTATGTTTTGAGTCTGTTCTTCATTTTATGTCGTCTTTTACTTTTTAGTTCTGTACAGTAATGTAAAGTCTTTGTTATTGTATTTTATGCTTTATATTTGAAAAAATGTGTTGTAACTCAAAAGTCTAAAAGAGAGATGTTGCATTTTATATTTTCGTTATAAGTTTTCTTTAAAATACTAAATCGAGAAATGGAAAAAAAATTGAGGTTGTTTTTCCTTTAGGCAATTAATATCTAGGATTTAAAATGAATTATTTTATGTTTCCTTTAGTACATTAGGATCAAAATTTTAAAAAAAAAAAAGAGAATTTTCTTTTAGTACTTTTGTAAAAGCCTTCTTTAAGGTATTAATTCCAAAATCCAAAAAGATTTTCTTTTGAGGCGTTTCTTGGGGAATTTAGTGGAAAATAAAAAAGATTTTTTTTTTATTTTCATTAGAACTTTAGGATATTATACATAGAAAAAAAAATATACTTTATCTTTTTTTTTATCATTAAAAAATTTTCTTTAGGCAATCAAAATTGAAATCCAAAAATATTTTTGTTTTATCTTCTTCATTGCTCGTTTCAAAATCTTGCATCAAGATATCAAATAAAAATCTAAAATATTTTTCTGTGGTTTATTCTTTATATTTTCTTCTTAAAAAAAAAGGAATCAAAAAATACCTTTCTCTTCTAGAGTTTTTCCTTGATATAGTATTTGTTTCAAAAGAAAAAAAAATAACATGCCCGTTAGGCTTGAGCTTAGAATAGGTCTTAGAACATTGAGTCTAGAAAATTCAAAAAAAAGGATTTACTTCTTTTGTTTCTTTTTCTCATCAGAGTAGTCATTAAAAAAAAAAGATTAAAAAAAAAGAAAATGTTAGTTTGGTTACTTTATTCTCGATCTTCCAGAGCTATGCAAAGATCTGATTCATGCGGGGTCATGATACGTAGGAAACCTACATAGGGTTCAATCGAATCATTTTTTTTATTAAAAGGAAAAAAAGGAAAAAAAAAAAAAGACAAAAAACAAGGGTGAAATTATGGGACGTGAGAAATGAGAGGAAAGGAAAGAGTGATAATTAGAAAAAAGAGGAAGGAAAATGATCGAGCAAGTGCTAGAAAGGCAATGAAAAGAGAGGGCTAAAATGAACAAATTGGGATGATGCCATATGACGTTCATACCCTCGAAGTCATTCTAGAACCATTAATTGTGGCTAGGTGCATTGCACATAAAGTGAGATTATCTTATGTTAAATTCCCTAACGCTAACTTGATGGCTTCATTTTGTTATATTCATACCAGAGGGTGGTTGGTTTGTGGTTCTCAAAGTAGTAACTCCTCTCCACAACATAAAGTCAAAAAGCAATGGCGGACAACAACAGAACTGAGTTGGTTGATACCGGTGCCCAAAAGCAATTGGTTGAACAGGACAATGGGTTGGTTAAAGAGGTAAAGGTGTTAAGACAACACATGGCAGACATGTATCAGGCTTGGATGACTGGGAAGGCACCACCCCCACCACCACCTAGCTTCCTAGATGTTGGCCTTACCCAAATTCCGGACACAATGTCAGACGATCCTCCATACTCTCCAGATACACCCGTTTATCACAGCTTTCCCAACCACCTTAATAGCTCCATCACTCGTCCTACAATTACCTCTCCCCAAAATTGCCCTCCTATCATATCCATTATTCCCGACAATGAATACCCACTCAAAGTTCATGATGACCAATACTACCCCGTAGAGGTTGCACACAAGGTTCCTAACTCATACAAGCAGAGCCCTCGGGATGAGCTTCATGCAGAACATGAGAAAGTCACAGGAAGAGAAGGGCGAGATGAGATACCCAGGAGGCTGAAAGGCATAGAACAATCCTTGAAGAATAAGCAAGGAAGGGGGGAACAAGGTATTATGGCTTACAAAGAACTGTCTGCATCCTCGGATGTTCGCCTCCCCGCGGGGTTCAAGGTGCCAAAATTTAACTTGTATGATGGGTGTGGAGATCCGGTAGCCCACCTGAGGGTCTATTACAGTGAAATGAGAAGCGTTGGAGAGAAAGATGATTTGTTGATGGCATATTTCAGTAAGAGCCTGACTGGGGCAACTTTGGACAGGCATACTCATAAAAATGTCGGTAAATGGCCTACATTAGGTGACATGGCTCAAGATTTTGTTCGCTACTTTCAATACAAATCAGGCGTTACCCCAGACCGCTCCTCCCTATCTAGAATGGAAAAGAAGCCAGAGGAAAGCTTTAGAGAGTTTGGGCTCAGATGGAGGGAGCAGGCTACTCGAGTCAGTACCCCCGATTGGTGAAGAAGAAATGGTTGAGCTTTTCCTACAAGCCCAGGGAACCACCTACTTCAGTCATTTGATCCCGGTCTTGGGAAAGCCTTTCAATGATGTGTTAAAAATGGGGGAGCTAGTAGAAGAAGGAATCAAGTCAGGCAAAATCGTGAGTTGTTCGAAAGACATTCAGAACGTTCCGGTAAGCTTGGGTGAAAGAAAGAGAAACAGAAAAGATGATCCAATGGGCTTTCCTTATCGACACTTCCAGCCTCGACATCGTCCCCGTGGATATCCTTGTGCACCAGATGACCCTCCCCGATGCTACTTCTCTCCACAGAACTCCCAAAGTCGTACATCACTTTCCCAGTACCTAGCTCCACAAAATGCCTATCTACCCCACGAGCCTACCGAAAGCCACCTGGATCAGGTTTTCGGCCCAATCAAGCATTTAAGAATGAGAGGTTGTGAAAGAAGAAAACCTACACTCCATTGGGAGAGCCATATGCCAGTCTGTTCTAGAGGCTAAGGAATTTGGACATGTTGAAGCCGATCCAGATAAAAATGCCAAACCCTCTTCCAAAGAAGTTTGATTTTTCCCAAAGTTGCGCATATTGCTCAGACGCCCCGGGGCATGACATAGAGAAGTGCTGAAATCTGAAGAATGCGATTCAGAAGCTTATTGATGCAGGCGACATTGTCGTACAAAATTGATGCGGACACCAGCCAAAGTCCATCGCCTGTGCATAATGAGTCGCACATGGTGGGCATGATTTATTTTGAAAAGGAAAGTGAGTATCCTTCTGGGAGCCTCGGAGGCCCACGCGCTACTAAGCTTTTAGCGCTATCAGAGGTTGATCTTCAAAAGGAGCCGTCAAAAGGAGCCCAAAAGCAATTTGTTAAGAACAATGTGATAAAGACTTGTGAAGGTCCTAGTGTTGATGATGTAGAATTCAGTGGCTAAGATACCGTGCTTGGCAATTGGAAAGACGCTCCATTTCTTGGTCAGCCGGAGAGGAGCTTTGGTGGCTTAGTTTGTTGTCATTTCTGTTGTCCGGGTTATTTTAAGGGTTGCAATCCGGATTTTGTCTTGTGACTCAAACCCTTCTATCCCTTTATTTTGTCTATGTTCCTTTAGTCGTAGTGTCTCACTGAGTGTTATCTAAGTTTGTTCTAGGGTTGTACCCCAATTTATTTTGCTTATTTTGTTGTTCGAACCATTTTACCGTCTGTCTAATACAATTTCCTATTTTTTGTTACTTCTAGTCATTTTCTTTTGCTTAGTTCTCTTTTATTTTACATTTCTTTTCCTATTGGCTCTAGTGACATGACATGCATCCATAATTCTCAGTCTGATCTCAAAAAGTTAGTTTATTCATGAAGTATTGAAATAATTTTGAAGATGATAGAGGCAATTGAGGGAAATAAGAACAGATTTGGGCATTTTGAGATCATTTGAAGCCTGAACCATGTGAAATTGGGGCAGATATAACATAAAGAAACCCTATATTAATGCATCATGCCCCCTCAGATTGAAGCTAAAGGCAAGTTTGCCCAAATTGGCAGGGTCTGTTCGTGGTAATGAGAGTGAGGGTGTTGTCCAATGGTGCTTTGTAGTTGACAGATGTAGAAGGCGAATGTGTGGATATGGTTATAAATGTTATAAATGTTTTCCTTGGTTTATTTAATTGTGTTGTTGTACTTGGCATTTTTTGGAGATTGGAATGACGAAGGTATTTTATTCTGCTATCTAAACACTTTATTCTTCGTTACCCCTTTGAGCCTTATTTGTTTTCTTTCATATCCCTCTTTCGGAATCAATAGCAGAGATCAGAAACACAAGAATGAAGGATAAGCAAAGGAAAAAGAGAGAAAAGAAAAGAATGAAAAAGAGTGAAAAAAAGAGAAGAAGAAAAGGAAAAGAGAAAAGAAAAAAAAAGAAAAGAAAAACCAACAAAACAACAAAAAATAAAAGAAAAGAAAATAAGAGAAAGAGGCAGAAAAAGAAAAGAAAAATCATAACAACAAAGTAATTCCTATAACATGAACTATGTTCGACCTGATTCCTTTTAAGGATACGTAGGTAGCCTCACGGTTCGGTCCCATCAAAATAAAAATTCAAAAGTCCCCAACCAAGAAATTAGGGGCAGAAGTTGTGGTTGTTATAAGAAATTTGATTCTGAAGGTTGTAATTTTGAACCCATTTGAATTGTTTTGAGCCTTTAATACCTTTTCTTTTTTTGAATTGTTTTGAGCCTTTAATACCTTTTCTTTCTAACCCCATCCAAAATCCCACATTACGGTCCAAAGAAAGTCCTTCTGATCAGTCTTCAAAATATGTCAAGTCAAGCAAGTAAAGGTAATTCATGTCAAGGGCAACACTCCGGTCCAAGCAGGAAAGATAAGGAAAATAAGAGAGTCTTATTGGTGAAAACCCTCACGGGCATTGTAAGGCGATGGGAGCTGAGAGAAATAAAAAATGAGAGAGTCTTATTGGTGAAAACCCTCACGGGCACCTTGAGGCGACTGTAAGTTGAGAGAGAGAACAAAATGAGAGAGGCTTGATGGTGAAAACCCTTCGGGCATTACAAGTCGAATAAGGATTAAGAATCAGACGGGAAGTCACCAGATGGAGATTGTGAAAGATGACTAACGATGGAGAATCAAAGCCCAGCTTCATGGTTTGGGGTTTATAATAAGAGGTGAACATCAGGCTTGCTTGACGGAATAGGTCACAGGTGCATGTCATGGTCATTAGAGTTGGTATCCATATCCGATAGGTTTCTAATTTGTGTAGTTCTCTTGTTAGGAATCATCTCTTTCCATTGTCCTTTGCTTTGTTCCTTTTGTCTTGTTTACTTCCTCTTCCTGAGTCTGTTTGGTCATAACAAGTGAGAAATGACTTCAAAATCTGCCACTAGCATTCCAATTGAACAAAACGGGATCTGGTTAACACATCAAAGCGTAATAAGTCAGGAAAGAACATCAAGCACACTGAGCTGGTAACAATCAACATGCTTTGGGATCCTTGCGAAATACAAAGTTTTAGTACATATCAATTCATGAACAATGCAACAAGATGGAAGGTGTTTGGTGAACGGATCATAGATATTTTCTGTGGTAGGATTGACAAAAAATGATTGGCCAGTGACAAGCAGGGTCTTCAAGTGGAAATCAAAGCTATCAGGGCGAGTGAAGGAACAATAGACCTCGAGGCCAAGGCCAGTGATTTAAGTCAGGAAAGAACAGTAAGCACATTGAGTTGGTAACAATCAACATGCTTTATGATTCGTGTGAAATACAAAGGCTTGGTATATATCAATTCGTGGACAATGCAATAGAAGGAGGGCCAGATCGAAGGTATTTTCTGTGATAAGACTAACAAAAAAGGGTGGTGGACCAGTGACAAACAAGATATTCCAAGCAGAAATCAAAGGTTATAGATCTCAAGGCCAAGGCCAGTGGTTTAAATCAGGAAAGAGCAACGTGCGCACTGAAGTTGGTAACAATCAATATGCTTTGGGGATCATGTGAAACACAAAGGGTTGGTAGATGTCGGTACAGGAGCAATGCAATAAGTAGAAGGCATTGGGTTCGAACGAAGAGAGGTATTTTCTGGGTTAAGGTTTACAAAGGAAGTGGTTAGTCAAGGAACAAGCAGGGTCTTCGAATGGAAATCAGTTATCATGTCAAGTGAAGGAGCAACAGACCTCAAGGCCAAGGCCAGTGGTTTAAGTCAAGAAGGAACAACATACACAGGGAGCGGGGGCAATGGACGTGATTCGGGATTCATGTGAGACACAAAGGTTGTGTAGATTCCAATTCATGAGCAATGCAACAAATAGAGGATATTGGGTGTGAACGAAGAAAAGGTATTTCAGTGATACGGATGACAGAGAAAGTGGTTAATCAATAAACAGGCAAGGTCTGTGAGTGGAAATCAGTTATCATGGGAAGTGAAGGAGCAATCGCCCTCAAAGTTCAAGACCATAAACCAACCACCACATTTTAAACTGATAAGATTATTTTTCTTTGACTTGAAACAGGGGCAAAAAAAATTTTGTTTGTTCGAAGAAACCCTCCATAGGGGAAAAGCAAGCACCAAACAGGGTTGACCGTAAACTCTCATGACCCTCCTGTAAAAGGGGACTTAGTTAAGTTTCAAAGCAATCATGAATAGCATAGTTTAGCATAAGGAATATAAGTTGGCTTCAAAGTTTGCATGTTTAAGATGGGATTCAATTAGGAGTTTTCAGGACCCCCTAAATAATGGGACCTAGTTTTAAGATTTCCATTAGATAACAAGATGTAGCATAAATTCTGTTGTAGGGTAGTATAATTCAGCCGTAAAATTGTCACTTTTAAGATAAGACTTGATTCTGATTTTCAGGACCCTCCTGGATAATAGGATGTAGTTTAAAACCCTCTTATATAATAAGATATTGCAAAAATAATACTTGTAGAAGATATAACTTAGGTTTATAATTGTTGTTCAATTAAGAGTTGTCAGGACCTCCCTGGATAATAGGACCTAGCTTTTAAATTCTTAGTGATAGTTGGTAGAAGAATTCAGTTTAACACTCACTTATGTGCCCAACTACCAAATTGGGGCAGGAAAATTTCCTTTGTTTTGTCTATTTTTGTTAGAATCAGGAGCCCTCCTAGAGAGCAGGGAATACATTTGAAGTCAGCAGTTAGGAGCCCACCTGGAGAACAAGGGAGCACATTTCAAAGTCAGCAGTCAGGAGCCCGCCTGGAGAACAAGGGAATACATTTTAAATTTAGCCGTCAGGAGCCCGCCTGGAGAAAAAGGGAGTACAACTCAAGTTTTAGCTTTCAAATCTTACTGATATTTGGTAACATGGTATAGTTTACAATCACATATGTGCCCAGTCACCAAACTGGGGTAGAAAGTTTTATTCATTTTGTTTGTTTTGTTGAAGTCAGGAGCCCGCCTGGAGAACAAGGGAGCACATTTCAAAGTCAGCAGTCAGGAGCCCGCCTGGAGAACAGGGAATACATTTCAAGTCAGCAGTCAGGAGCCCACCTGGAGAATAAGAGAGTACAATTTAAGTTTTAGCTTTTAAGTTCTTATTGATATTTGGTAATATGATTCGGTTAACACTCATATATGAGACCAGCTACCAAACTGGGCAGAAATTTTCTTTGTTTTTGTCTATTTTGTTGAAATCAGGTACCCACTTGGAGAACAGGGAGAAGTAGTTCAAGTTTAGCAGTCAGGATCCTGCCTGGAGAACAAGGGAATACATTTCAAGCCAGCAGTCAGGAGCCCGCCTGGAGAGCAGGGAATACATTTCAAGTCAGCAGTCAGGAACCCGCCTGGAGAGCAGGGAATACATTTCAAGTCAGCAGTCAGGAGACCGCCTAGAGAGAAGGGAATACATTTCAAGGCAGCAGTCAGGAGCCCGCCTGGAGAGCATGGGAATATAATTCAAGTTCAGCAATCAGGCGTTCACCTGGAGAAAAGGGCAACATCTCAAAATATAGTTCGGCAGTCAGGCGTCAACCTGGAGAAAAGGGCAACATCTCAAAATACAGTTCAGCAGTCAGGAGCCCGCCTGGAGAACAAGGGAATACATTACAAGTCAGCAGTCAGGAGCCCACCTGGAGAACAAGGGAGTACAAATTAAGTTTTAGCTTTTAAGTTCTTATTGATATTTGGTAATATGATTCGGCTAAGACTCATATATGAGCCCATCTACCAAACTAGGGCAGAAAATTTTCTGTTTTTGTCTATCAGGTACCCACTTGGAGAACATGGAGAAGCAGTTCAAGTTTAGCAGTCAGGAACCCGCTTGGAGAACAAGGGAATACATTTCAAGCCAGCGTCAGAAGCCCGCCTGGAGAGCAGGGAATACTTTTCAAGTCAGTAGTTAGGAGCCTGCCTGGAGAGCAGGGAACACATTTCGAGTCAGCAGTCAGGAGCCCACCTGGAGAGTAGGGAATATATTTCAAATCAGCAGTCAGGAGTCCGCCTGGAGAACAAGGGAATACATTTCAAGTTCAGCAATCATGAGCCCGCCTGGAGAACAAGGGAATACATTAAAGTTTTAGCAATCAGGAGTCCACCAGGAGAACAAGGGAGTACAATTCAAGTTTTAGCTTTCAAATTCTTACTGATAACATGGTATAGTTTACAATCACATATGTGCCCAGCCACCAAACTAGGACGGAAAATTTTCTTTGTTTTGTTTGTTTTATTGAAGTCAGGAGCCCGCCTGGAGAACAAGGGAATATATCCAAGTCAGCAGTCAGAAGCCCGCCTGGAGATTAAGGGAGCACATTTCAAGTCAGTAATCAGGAGCCCGCCTGGAGAACAAGGGAATACATTTCAAGTCAGCAGTCAGGAGCCCGCCTGGAGAGCAGGGAATACATTTCATGTCAGCAGTCAGGAGCCCACTTGGAGAACAAGGGAGTACAATTCAAGTTTTAGATTTTAAGTTTTTATTGACATTTGGTAATATGATTCGGTTAACACTCATATATGAGCCCAGCTACCAAACTGGGGCAGAAAATTTCCTTTGTTTTGTTTGTTTTGTTGAAGTCAGGAGCCCACCTGGAGAACAAAGGAATACATCCAAGTCAACAGTCAGGAGCCCGCCTGGAGAACAAGGGAGCTCATTTCAAAGTCAGCAGTCAGAAGCCCGCCTGGAGAGCAGGGAATACATTTCAAGTCAGCAGTCAGGAGCCCGCCTGCAGAACAAGGGAATACATTTCAAGCCAACAGTCAGGAGCCTGCCTGGAGAGTAGGGAATAAATTTCAAGTCAGCAGTCAGGAGCCCGCCTCGAAAGCATGGGAATATAATTCAAGTTCAGCAGCCAGGCGCCCACCTGGAGAGCAAGGGAATACAATTCAAGTTTAGCAATCAGGCTTCCACCTGGAGAAAAGGGCAATATCTTAAAATACAGTTCGACAGTCAGGCGTCCACCTGGAAAAAGGGAAAACATCTCAGATTATAATTCAAGTCGACAACAAAGGAATTCCACCGAGAATACAAGTTAACAAGGCAACAAGAACCACAAGAGCAAGTTTGAAGATATAGATAGAATTTTTGTAATGCATAGATCATAGTCTAGTCTAGATTCTTTTCATTTTTGACATGGTGTAATAAGGGGTTCAGTAAGCAGTAGCAGCAGCAGCAACAGCGAAATCACATCTTCATGGTAGTCCCAGCTACCAAACATTCCTGAACTACATTGACCTGATTCTTTTTTAGCCAAGGATATTTAGGCAACCTCAGAAGCAGGGTGCGGTCAAATCTTTTAAAAAATGCTTCCCACGGAGTATTCAAACGGGCAAAAATCGCTCGTATCCGCTCACTTTATCTTTGCACGAAAACTCTTCGTGTTTCCGAGTAAAGAGGGGCAGCTGTGAGCACATGATTTTTGCCTTATATGAATTACTCCCATAAATTCAAAACAAAATAATTTCTTTCAGTGTTTGCAATTTTGTGGATTTTCGTGGCATTTTCTGTTAATTGTTTGTATTTTTGTTTGTGCATTTTAATCAGTAAAAAATACAAAAAATATGTTACACGTGCCTTTAGGAGTTAATTTTGCATTTTAAGAATTATTTAGTAATTAAGTTGTTTTATAAAAAGGAAAATCACAAAAAATAAGACATTTTGCACCCTCTAATTTTAATTTTTGGTTTTTGAGTAGTTTTTCTTTAATTTATTAATGGTGTTAAATATTTAGGATTAGTTAGTATTTTTAATGAGTTAGTTTGGTTTTTAATTTAATTTAGGATTTTTAGTTTTAATTTTGAAAAAAAAAAGAAAAGAGAAAAGAAAGGGAACAAAAAGGAATTTGGAAAAATGAGAAAAGGAGTAAATTGGGCCAGTCTTAAGCTTTTCTGCCCCAGCCCAGGTCAAAAAATGCCCAAAATCGGCCCAAATTGCCCAACCCCAAGCTCGTACCCGGTCTCACCCTTTAGCTGACCAAACGACCTCGTTTTATTTTTTGAAGATTAATCCTAGCCGTCTAGGTTAGGAAATCCAACGGCCCTGAAGTGGATTCTAATGAATATAAAAATGTCTGAAAACCAAACCCCCTCCCATCTCGTCTCTCTCATTCTTCAGAGACTCCAACCAATTCCAAACCCTAGCCAGCCGCCCTTATTCCCCACAGCCGCTGGTGGCGGCACCAACCCCTCTTCCCACCATATCAACACCAAATGACCACCATGACCTCCTCATCCCAGATACACAACCCACTACCCTCGAATCCTAACGAGACTCTTTGAATTTCAAATCATAAATTGATCCCCAAAAGTAAAAATGAAGATTCTGCGGACGATGTTGGTCCAAAATGATTTTATTCGCTTGTTCTCTATGAGAAAATGCGATTAATGTCAGATTGGACCAGGAATCCAAGGATTTGAAGATTCGAATTGCCTTTTTCTTGGTTCGAATTGTAGAAGGTATTTTATTTTTTTTTCTCTGTGATTAATCTTCTTTTGCATGGATTTTCCTTCATTGTTTCTGTCTATTCCTTCTCTTCTCCTAGTTTCTGTCTTAGTTTTGATTCTATGCGCGGTTAGTTGAGGGTCCTGTCTTAATTAGTTAATTAGTTTGTTTGATAATTTAGTTAATTCCCTTTAATGTTGTTAATTAAGCAGTAATCTAGTTTAGGTCTTATTTAAGAAAATTATCTCTGTACTTAGGTTGTTCTGCCTTTAGAAGCTTATAGTTTAGGGATTTTAGTGCATGATTTGGGCTTTAGTCCATTGCTGACCCATTTGGCAAATGTAGGCTGTTCAATTTGATCTGAACATCTGGGTCAATCTGACCCGTTTTGATTTCCTGAAGTAAATCTCAGAAGGTTAGAGGGTAATTTAGGTAATTGGTTTAGGAAATCTGGGGTGTAACTGAAATGGAAGCTTCTTGGAAGCTGACTTTGGGACTGTGTTACAATTTTGAAAATTAAATAGGGACATCCGCGGAAAACTAAAAATTGAAAATAAGGCAAAATGCAAAACTGATTCTTAAATTATTTCCCTATTGCCTTGCCTATAAAAGCACCTCTTTCTTGCCTTTCAAGTCAAATTTTTGGAGAGCTAAAAAATACAGAGAAGCAAAGACGGCTGCATTTTCACTGTGTTATTGAATTTCTTTTTCTGAAATTTTTCTAGTTTCTAATTGCGAAGAACAATTTCTGGTTGATTAAATATGGATTGAGTTTGGTTTTGTTTCAAAAGAGTCTGGAGTCAGTTGTGGTACTGTTTGATCGAGCTAGGTTCTGGTTTTGCTCAAATTAATCTACTGGGTTTGCTGGTGTGAATTCCTGCTATCTGCTCTACTGATCCTTCAATTTCTCTTGATTTCATCTTGTCCATTCTAGGTACATATCCCGATCCCAAATGTAAGGGTTGTTTCATTTGTTGCGAAGAAATGTTGTGAAGAAATGAAGATCTCTCTACTTTTTGATTATCTTCCTTTTTCTTTCTACTTTGGGTCTATTTTCATTCGAGATTTTGAGTCAGCTTTTTCTGTCTAAGATATTTGAATTTAAATAATGTCATGAATAATTGGAGTTTATTATGGACTTGTATGTATCTCCTGGACTCTGTTTGTGATTATGTTTATTTTTTATGAAACTAGTCGAAACTGATATCAAATGTAGGGATTAGATGATTATGTAGTTTGGAAAGTTAAAATCAAGATGTTATAGATGTTTGGTTTCGAAATTCCATATTGGTTTGAATGTCAATTAAAGCAATGGTTTAAATAGGAAATGGAATAGAAGGATCATTTAGTGAGCAAGTAACTTGAACAATTATGAGTTAGTTTCAATAATGATTCCCAGATGGTTGTTGTAATTTAAAATAGGCTTGTATTGATGTTTGGATTATGGTGTTTGCAGGAAAGTATTGAAAGGTGTTTAGAATCAAAAATTGTTTAATTCCCTTGAGGCAAAATAATATTTGCTGTAAAATCAAATGCGAAGATTGATTCCTTGTGTTGTTGTGTGGTATCGAACTAGGGAATTCATCTCTGTTTGAAGCTAGCCTGCATTAAATTTGGGCTCTCTCATGAGCCAGTTTGGATTGATATTAATTTGGAATTCAAAGTAGTCTCACGCCTGTGGACCACTGGGCCCCATGCTGGATTCAATTTTGATTTCACGTCGTTGGGCTTGGCTTCACCTGGAGCCCAATTTCTTCATGCATTAATTCTGCAGCCATGTTTAATCACATCAGGTTATCAGTTGGGCCCTTGGTCCATTTGTGCTGGACTGATCCCTTTGCTCGAAATAAGTTACTCTCCTCATGTGAATCATTAGTGAGTCGGAGGAAAGCCTTTAATCACATTTAGTTCTAGCGGATTAAGCCCATTAATTAGGTTGAGGGTGAACTATATTAGATAATAAAAAATAGTTTATGGCCCTTCAAGATTTAGTTTGAGTACCTTTTAAATTAGATTCGAGATGCGCCATGCCAAAACAAAAATAACATTTGTATGGCCCTCATTTTAATTAGCTTTAACTCAACCTTAGAATCCGAGGCGTGCCATTTAGCAAAAATTCCATGGCCCTCGCAAAGTTAAAATGCGTAGTTGCTTTAGGCGCGTACTTTAATAATATTACCTTCCTAAATTCAGATGTGCATTTCATGTGATCCAAATCCAAATCCTAAAACGTTGAATAAAATATGTTCCGGATCGCGGGTGCATTTCATGTGACGCGATCCAAAGACATATTTTTTATGACGTTCAATCTTCTTTAAAAAATAAATAAAAGCGGTTATAATTTAAAATTTGCCCATAGGTTCAAAATATTCTAAAATTAGATAATTAAGCCGAATATAATAGTTCAGCAATCGTGCTAGAACCACGAAACTCGGGAATGCCTAACACCTTCTCCTGGGTTAATAGAATTCCTTACCCGGATTTCTGGTTCGCAGACTGTTAAACAGAGTCAATATTTTCCTCGATTTGGGATTTAACCGGTGATTTGGGACACCATAAATCTCCCAAGTGGTGACTCTGAATTCTTAAATAAGTAATCCCGTTTCGATTGTCCTCTAATTGGAAAAACTCCATTTATTATGCCCTTCCGGGGATGTAGTAAAAAAGTGAGGTGCGATAGAGTCTTACAGATCGGTACGGAGACGTCTGCATTTATTCCCCAGAGGCTACAGAGTTAGGAAAATTTTCACATCTATTCTTTCCTATCGTGCGGTTTTGTTTCTCAATGCTAATTGAATTTCTCCTCTGTTCTTTCGCAGATTCTGAGAACATGCACTTCTTCATCCGCTGATCAATAGCTTAAGCCCCCAGCAGCAGCTCCTACGAGGGGCAGAGGGCGAGGCAAGGCCGTGCTAGAGGTCGAGGTAGGGGCAAAGCTCAGCCCAGAGCAGCAGTAGCAGCGGCAGAGCCTCAGGTTGACTTTAATGATGAGGTTCCGGCCCAGACAGTTCTGGTAGGTCCAGCTCAGGTCCTAAAGGGGTTTATTGCTACCCTAGTACTCTAGGATGCTTTAGTCCGTCTAGTGGGCCTTTTGGAGAGTGTTACCCGGGCATGCTTGCTTCTTGTAGCACCAGTCGTTTCTTAGACTGGAGGAGGATCCCAAACTCCTGCTACTCGCACTACGGAGCAGATGGCTCCCCAGTTTCATACTCCAGTAGCTCAACTAGTTGGAGTAGTTCAACCGGGTGTGGTAGCTCAGACCGGTGATGGAACAGCTATGTCTGTCGATGCTTTGTGGAGATTGGACAGGTTCTCCAAGCTCTTCACTACCACTATCAGCGGTGCATCTTTTGAGGATTCCCATGATTGCCTAGACAACTGTCATGAGGTTCTCAGGAACATGGGGATAGTGGAGACCAATAGGGTCGACTTTTCCACTTTCCGCTTATATGGATCTGCTAAGACTTTGTGGAGAGATTATTGTTTGGCTAGATCAGCCGGATCGCCAGCTTTGACTTGGGAGCAGTTTTCTTAGATATTCTTGGAGAAGTTCCTTCCCATTACTCAGAGGGAGATCTATCGGAGGCAGTTTGAGCGTCTCCAGTAGGGTTCTATGATTGTTACCCAGTATGAGACCAGGTTTATTGATTTGGCCCGTCATGCTCTACTTATACTTTCCATAGAGAAAGAGAGAGTGGGGAGGTTCATTGAGGGACTTATCCAGCCTATTCAACTTTAGATGGCTAAGCAGAAGGGGAGTGAGATTTCTTTCCAGGAGGTGGCCAATGTGGCTAGGAAGGTTGAGATGGTTTTGTCATAGGGAGGTGGTCAGGGGTCTGACAAGAGGCCTCGTCATTTAGGCAGATTCAGTGGTACCTCGTCTGGAGGCAGGGATTCGTATGGTATATGCCATCCTCCTAGGCCCTTTCAGTCAGCACTTCAGGTTTCTCACGGTGCTTCAGGTGGTCGTGGTTCACACATGCAGCATTCTGATCAGCAGTCCTATAATGCACCACCAGCTCCTATCAGTGCACCGCCGCTCCAGAGTTTTCGGGGAGGCCATTCAGGTCGCTAGGGTCAGTCTCAGTTTCCTCATCCACAGCACTCAGGTGGATGTTTTGAGTGTGGTGAGTATGGTCATATCCGAAGAGCTTGTCCGAGATTAGTGGGGCTCCGTTGCTGCAGCAGGTTCTCGTGCTATGGTCCAGGCACCAGGTGTTCCACCGCTTGCTCTGCCAGCTAGGGGTGGGGGTAGAAGTACTAGAGGTGGAGGTAGAGGTGCTAGAGTTAGAGCTCAGGCCGCTAGAGGTGGAGGCCAGCCAGCAACAGGCCGTCCCAAAGATGTAGTCCAGGGTGGTGGGGCCCAGCCCCAATTTTATGCTCTTCCGCCAGGTCGGAGGCTGAGGCTTCTGATGCAGTCAACACAGATACGGTTCTCATTTGTAGTAGGGATGCTTCAGTGCTATTTGATCTGGGGTCTACGTACTCTTATGTGTCATCTTATTTTTCACTGTATCCGGTCATGCCCAACAATTCTCTAAGTGCTCATGTTTATGTGTCCACCCCGATGGGTGATTTTGTTGTGGTAGATCGTGTTCATCATTCTTGCATGGTTGTGATTGGGGGTCTTGAGACCTGAGTAGACTTATTACGATTGGACATGGTTGATTTTGATGTCATACTGGGGATAGACTGGTTATCACCTTACCACGCTATCTTGGACTGTCATGCCAAGACTGTGACCTTAGCCTTGCCGGGTTTACCTCATTTAGAGTGGAGAGGGACTCTTGGTCATTCTACCCGTAGTGTTATCTCTTATGTGAAGGCTCAGCGTATGGTCGAAAAGGGATGTTTGGCCTATTTGGCATATATTTGTGATTCTAGTACCGAGGTTCCTTCTATTGATTTTGTCATGTTGTTCATGAGTTCCCTGAGGTATTTCCTTCGGACCCACCGGGTATGCCACCCGACAGGGATATTGACTTATGCATTGATTTGGCTTCGGGCACTCAACCCATTTCTATTTCATCGTATCGTATGGCCCCGCCTAAGTTGAAAGAGTTGAAGGAGAAGTTGCAAGACTTGATTAAAAAAAGCTTCAGTAGACCTAGTGTCTCACCTTTGGGGTGCGCCGATATTATTTGTTAAGAAGAAGGACGGATCGGTAAGAATTTGTATTGATTACCGGCAGTTGAACAAGGTTACAATCAAGAATAAGTATACACTACCGAGGATTGATGATTTGTTCGACCAGCTTCAGGGTGCCCAAGTGTTTTCTAAGATTGCCTTGAGATCCGGCTACCATCAGTTGAGGATTAGGGCATCCGATGTTCCTAAGACAGCTTTCTGCACTCGGTACGGGCATTATAAGTTCTTGGTGATGTCATTCGGATTGACAAATGCCCCAGCAGCTTTCATGGATTTGATAAATCGAGTGTTCGGGCCTTACTTGGGTTCGTTCGTGATAGTCTTCATTGATGATATTTTGATTTGCTTCCGCAGCCGGGAGAGCAGCATCTGAAAGTGGTTCTTCAGATTCTAAGAGATAGTCAGTTGTATGCTAAGTTTTTGAAATGTGAGTTCTGTTGAGTTCATTTGCTTTCTTGGCTCATGTGGTTTCAATAGAGGGTATTCAGGTTGATTCGAAGAAGATAGAAGCAGTCAAGAACTGGCCTAGACCAGCATCAGCTACAGAGATTCGGAGTTTCTTGGGTCTGGCAGGCTACTACCATTATGGAAGGATTTTTGTCTATTCCAGCCCCGGTGACCAGGTTGACCCAGAAGGGTGCCCAGTTCAAGTGGTTGGACGAGTGTAAGGCGAGCTTCCAAAAGCTCAAGACAACTTTGACTACGGCGCCAGTGTTGGTTTTGCCCACTGGTTCAGGGCCATATACAGTCTATTATGATGCATCTCGTGTTGGGCTTGGTGCGGTGTTGATGCAGGATGGCAAGGTCATTGCCTATGTTTTAAGGCAGTTGAAGATTCCTGAGAAGAACTATCCGGTTAATGATTTAGAGTTAGCAACCATTGTCCACGCGTTTAAGATCTGGAGTCATTATCCGTATGGCATGGCATATGAGGTGTTTATGGATCACAAGAGTCTACGGTACTTGTTCAAGCGAAAGGAGCTAATCTTGAGGCAGAGAAGGTGGTTGGAGCTGTTGAAAGACTATGATATCACCATCTTATATCATCCAGAAAAGGCCAATGTAGTGGTCGATGCTTTGAGTAGGAAGTCAACCAGTATGGGCAGTCTTGCTTATATTCCAGTCGGTGAGAGGCCACTTGCTCTAGATGTTCAGGCTTTGGCCAGTCAGTTCGTGAGGTTGGATGTTTCTGAGCCCAGCTGTGTGTTAGCTTGCACAGTCGCTCGTTCTTCTTTATTGGAGTGTATCCGAGATCGGCAGTATGATGATCCCCATTTGTGTGTCCTTAGAGACACGATGCAGAACGGACGTGCCAAGCAGGTTAGCTTAGGGGATGATGGAGTTTTGAGTTTGCAGGGTTGGGTCTGTGTGCCTAATGTGGATGGACTCCGAGAGTTGATTTTAGAAGAGGCCCATAGTTCCCGGTACTCTATTGATCCGGGCGCCGCTAAGATGTATCAGGATTTGCGGCAGCATTATTGGTGGTAGAGAATGAAGAAGGACATTGTTGCATATGTGGCTCGGTGTTTGAACTGTCAGCAGTTTAAGTACGAGCATCAGAGGCCCGGTGGTTTGTTCCAGAAGATTGAGATTCCTAAGCGGAAGTGGGAGCGTATCACTATGGACTTTGTTGTTGGACTCCCACGGACTTAGAGGAAGTTCGATGCAATATGGGTTATCATTACTGTGGCAGTCTCCTATTCTTCCGAGAGATTAGCTGCGATCTACATCCTGGAGATTGTTCGTCTTCATGGTGTGCCCGTGTCTATCATTTCGGATCGAGGTATGCAGTTTACCTCACATTTCTGGAGAGCAGTTCAGCGAGAGTTGGGCACAGGGGTTGAGTTAAGCACATCATTTCATCCTTAGACGAACGGGCAGTCCGAGCGGACCATTCAAATTTTAGAGGATATGCTCCGAGCTTGTGCCATTGACTTTGGAGGCTCGTGGGATCAGTTTTTGCGTTTAGAAGAGTTTGCCTACAACAACAGCTACCAGTCGAGTATCCAGATGGCTCCTTATGAGGCTTTGTATGGTAGGCGGTGTCGGTCACCGGTTGGATGGTTTGAGCCGGGAGAGGCTCGGTTATTGGGTACAGATATAGTACAGGATGCCTTGGAAAAGGTCAGGATTATTCAGGACAGGCTTCGTACAGCTCAGTCCAGGCAAAAGAGTTATGCCGACCGTAAGGTTCGTGATTTGGCTTTTATGGTTGGTGAGCGGGTACTGCTTCGAGTGTCGCCTATCAAGGGCGTGATGAGATTTGGGAAGAAGGGCAAGCTTAGCCCTAGGTTCATTGGCCCATTTGAGATTCTTGATCGAGTGGGAGAGGTGGCTTATAGACTTGCCTTGCCGCCGAGCTTATCAGCCGTGCATCCAGTGTTTCATGTGTCCATGCTTCGGAAGTATCACAACGATCCATTCCACGTGTTAGATTTCAGCACTGTCTAGTTGGACAAGGACTTGTCTTATGAGGAGGAGACGGTAGCTATTCTAGACCGGCAGGTTCATCAGTTGGGATCGAAGAGTTTTACTACTGTTCGTGTTCAGTGGAGAGGTCAGCCTGCTTAGCATCGACCTGGGAGTCCAAGTCCAACATGCGGAGCTGTTATCTCCATCTTTTCCCCGACTCAGGAACTTCATTCTTCTGTCCGTTCGAGGACGAACGGTTGTTTTAGAGGTGGAGGATGTGATGAACCAAAAGGTCATCACTTGTTTTAGAAATAAATTCTGTATTCTGAGGCCTTAAAAACCTCTTTCAGCATCACCTCTATTTGTGTGCGCGGTCTGGGCTCGTAGCCGGAAAGCCACTATGTGAAAATTTGTGAAAAATGATAAATTTTGACCTTAAAATGAACTTTAGTTGACTTCGGCCAACATTTTGAGTAAATAGACCCGAATCCATGATTTGACAGTCCCTTAGGGTCCGTAGGAAAATATGGGACTTAGGCGTATGCCCGGAATCGAATTCCAAGGTCTCAAGCTCGAGAAATGAATTTTTAAAGAAAATTATTTTCTGGAATTATTTATGAGTTTTGGAAATGAAATGAGTTTAAAATTTTATGGTATCGGGCGGGTATTCAGGTTCCGGAGCCTGGTACAGGTCTTATATGTGAATTAAGATGACCCTGTGAAAATTGGTAAGAAACAGAAGTCGTTTGAGGTGATTCGGACCCGTAGTTATGGAAATTGATGCTTTGAAAGTTTTGAGATTTTTCTTAGATTTCTATGCTAAATTTGTTGTTTAAGAGGTTATTTTGGCGATTTGATTGCACGAATAGGTTTATATGATTTTTTTGAGTTAGAATGCATGTTTGGTTTGGAGCCCCGAAGGCTCGGGTGAGTTCCAGGTGGGTTTTGGAAGGTTTTAAACTTAGGAAAAGTTGCAGGTTTTCAGTTTCTGGTGTTCTGGTGTGTTGTTTTTCGCATTCGCGGAAGGAATCTCGCAAACGCGAAGGGTAAGTCAGGCTGAAGGCAACTTCCTTCTACGCGAACGTGAGACACCGGACGTGAACGCAAAGCTTTGGGGGTGTTTCCCTTCGCGAACGCGAAGGCTTTTGGGCCTGGGCAGGGGGAGAGGGATTTTACCCTACGCGAACGCGTCCACATGAACGCGAAGGTTCTAGGGGCTGAAGCTCCACGAACGCAAGCTTTGTATCGCGAATGTGATGGTTTATTGGGCCTGACCCATCGCGAACGCGATGAAGGCATGTCCAGTGATTTTAAAACAGAAGCAAAAACGGGATTCAACAAAAATTTCATAACTTCTTCTTCCAAACTCCTAATTGGGCGATTTTTGAAAGTGAGCTTCACCACAAATCCACAGGTACGTAATCTTAGACTCATTTTATTCAATTTCCATTACACACATTAGATTTCTAGGCCTAAATCATGTTTTTTAGGGTAAAAAGTTAGGGATTTGGGTAGCATTAGGGCTTTTTGTATAATTGGTATTTAGACCTCGTTTTGGGGTTGGATTTTAGAACTAATTACATATTCGGGCTCGTGGGCGAATGGGTGATCGGGTTTTGGTCCAAACCTCGTGTCTTGACCAAGCGGGCTCGGGGTTGATTTTTGACTTTTTGGGAAGAATGATAGGAAATCTATAATTAAGCCTTGGAATCGAATTGTTTAGCGTTTATTGATGTTATTAAGTCGATTATGTCTAGATACAATTGATTTGGATCCAAATTCAAAAGGAAAAGCGGTGTTTGATACTTGAGTTGACCGTGGAAATTCGAGGTAAGTGTTTGGTCTAAACTTAGCTTGAGGGATTAGGATTTTTGTCCTATTTGCTCCGTGTTACTTGTTGGGTATGACGTATAGGCATGGTGACGAGTATCTATACGTCAATGTCAAGCATGACTGTGAGTCTTAAATTAAAATTATTGTGTTCTTGATAATACTTCGAATGCCTAAGTTGTTGATTCTCTGTGTTAAGCAAGGATTATGATTATTCTCGTGGAAATTACTTATGATTGATTGAGTATTGATGCTAGTTGAGGAAGTTAGATGTTGGAACAAGTTTGGTTATAGCTAATTTTCCCTTGCCGGGTCGTATTTACTTAAAAATATCGATTCCCTTACTGGGATAGTGTTGTTACTTTATTGATCCCTTGGTGGGGCACTCTGTGTGATTTGTGTTGAACTATATATGTGGATCGTATTGCACGCCACAATAATATTATAAATGGATCGTGTTGCATGTTGCAACAATGATAAATGAATGGATCGGGTTGCACGTCGCACAATAGATAATAAAAGTACTTATTGATTGGTTACGAGTTCTTGATTCTGTTGCTCTGAGTTGATTATGTTGCTGTGAGTTTTAAATTGTTCTTTATGCTTTTCTCTTAAATTACTGTTGGTAAATGATACTCCCCCCACAGCACGTTCCCCCTCCCATCTTTACTTGTTTATTTCTGTTTATTTTCCGTTGTATATACTCCACAGGTTTATTAGGTAGTCTGGTCCTAGCCTCGTCACTACTTCGCCGGGGTTAGGCCAGGCACTTACCAGCACATGGGGTCGGTTGTACTGATACTACACTCTACACTATGTGCAAATCCCGGAGCGACAGCTTTTGGACCATAGCTTTGGGTGGCTGCCTTTAGTCCAGTCAGAGATCCCGACATAGTCCTGCAGGCGTTCGCAGGCCCCGGTGTTCTCCTCTATCTTTATATTTTGTTTTCATTTACTTCAGAGACAGATTGTATCTTTCTTTCCAGAAAATTGTTTCGTGTATTCGTAGATGGTCCGTGATATTGTGACATCGATTTCGGGTAGAGATGTAATTGATGTTGTCGTACTTATTTTTGGCTAAGTTATTAGATTATGTCTTCCGCATGTATTTAATTAATGTTAATATTTCTCTATTGATCGCATGATGATTTAAACTGTTAAAAAGGTTAATAAAAGAGTTAGTGAATCTATAATACTTGGCTTGCCTAGGTTTCACGAGTAGACACCATCACGACTCCCGAAGGTGAGAAATCCGGGTCGTGACAACCATACTTTAGCTTGTGACCGACACATATCCATTTATTCTCCTCGCAACCTTCCTTCAACTTTCTTGCACCATAGATTTTCTTATGTTATTCTGGAATGTTAAGCGAGACATCATATCATCTCAAACTCTTCTTTACTCTTTTAACTAGACCTATCAATACCTAGAAACTATAGGCTGGAAGATACACAACTAATGACATGCACTACAACATAATGTATTTATAGCTAAAAAACAAAACGTAGCTAATTATGAAAATTTCTGTAGCTAAACACTTTAGCCACGAACTTTTTTTCCGTAGCATTCGTAGCAAGAAGTGGCGTAACTAAAAGTTAGCTACAAACTTTACATGACCCATGGCTAAGGACTAATACTTATTGCTACGGAAATTTTCTGTGTTCTATCTGTGATGATAATACATGCTTGCCACGGAAAAGATGATTATAGCAATAATTTTATTCTTTTGCCACGATAAATAAAATGTATAGCTATATTTATTTTGTAGCTACAAAGTGTTGTATTGTAGCAAAAGATTAAATTTATTTGCCACGTAACTTTAAATTTTATGGCTATTTCTATAGCTTAGTTTCATAGCAATAGTACTCGTATTCAGCTACAGATGAAAAATTCATAGCAATGAATTGAAGTATTTGCCGCAAATATTTTCTTATTGTAGCTAAAAATTTATACTTTTAGCCGTGAAATATATCTTATTATAGCAAATATTTTCTTTGTTTGCTACGAAAAGTAAAAATATGTAGCCATGTTCGTGATACGTAGCAATTATAGATATATATGTTTAGCTACAAATTAAAAATACATAGCTAAATTCCATACTTTTTTGCCACGAAACACAAAATTGTTGCAAAAGATCTAATTCATTTGCTATGAAAATAAAAATTTATAGCCATGTTTAATTGTATATATATTTTGCTACGCTTCAAAAATTCATAGCTACTAATTGAGAATTTTGCCTCGAATACTAGTAGCCACAATAATTCATATAATGCAGGTAAGAAACTATTTTTGGCATGAATATACCTTTAATTGTAATTATCTAATAAATACGATATTAAAAAAAATATTCAACAGTATCATTCAAAATAGTGAAATATTATTTTACTCAAACATATCAATACGCTTTTACAAAAGAAATAGTAATTATTCATGTCCCCGTCAATCTTGATGCTTTCAGCACTACTCTACAACCTGCAACAACAATTAGAAATATATATAAAAAAATAGTACAACAAAGTATTTTTGCTGAGAAAAATAAATTTTACTTGTTAATAAGAATTATTTTTTGTAAGGATGATATAAAAATATATTAGTAAATAATGTAATAAGTTACTTACGATTTGATTTGCATCATTTGGCTGTCGATTTTGAACTGCAAGCATCATTTGGAATCTTTTTTCCCACCGTTTTCAATCTCCACTAATTTATTATCAGTTTCTTTCTTGATTTCTTCAACTTTTTCATCAGCTTCCCTTTTAACTTCTTCGACTTGTTTCTTAGCTTCCCTTTTAACTTCCTCCACACGCACATTTGCTTCTTTTCTGGCCATTTCTACTTGCTTTATAAGCTGTATCTTTGTTGGTCTACCTCCAAAATATTCACTGATATTCTTTCCGGGACCGTATGCTCGAAGATATCCATTTTTTTCTACCCCAAGTACTTTCTCAAAGATATCATCATCATTTAAAGAAATTTTACCTTCTTTTTGCTGCTCTTTTAATTGGTCAAATTGAACCTACAATCAATAATAAAAATTAATTAAACATAAGTGCAAATGTATATTCTAAAAGGAGATAAATATAAAATAGAACATATTGACATTACAATGATATCTGGTTGGAAAGCATCAACTTCTTTTCCTTTTTTTCTCTTGCGAGATTCCAGAAAAACTTCAACACGAGATGGACCTTTTCCATTTTTTTCTACTGTGAAAATAATAATCATTTTCATTAATTGAATAAGACATGTGAATATAATTCTTATAACTTTGTTCTAAAAAATTATCTTGTTGTTCATATATACCATTTCGTATCTAAGTCTTGCATAACTTTTGGCTCCACTATATGGAGGCAAGGAACGTTTCGATCTATTTGCCTTGTTTTGCGTGCTTTTCTTCTGAACAAAAGTTAAAAAAAATTGATAATATTAGTTTCTACAACATATAATAATTTAAAAAGAACAAATAGATTAATTAAAATACCTGAAAGTCAGCACCACTCTAAAGGTTGACCAAATATTTTCATTCATCTATAGTGAGAAGTTTAAGCTTATTCCGTAAGCAAAGTGCATAAGTTGCTAATACTGTGACGGCCCGACCCGTCGTCAAGTGAGTTACTGCCCCGTTTTTCCCATATTGTGTTGCTTTATGTTCTATATCGGTATGTGAGTTGATCGGGTGGAATTAGTTGGTTTTAGTTGGAAATGAGGCACTTAGCCTCTAAGAAGAGAGTTTGTTTTAGCAAAGTCAACCAAAAGTTGACTATGTAGTTAGGGGGCTCGTATGTGAATTTTGGTGATTCGGTTAGCTTCGGGGGATGATTTGTGACTTAGGAGCGCGATCGAAATCGAATTTGGAGGCCCGGTGTAGAATTAGGCTTGAATTGTCGAAGTTTGAATTTTGGCGGATTCCGGTTAATAGGTGAGATTTTGATCCGAGGGTCAGAATGGAATTCTGAGAGTTGCAGTAGCTTCGTTAGGTGATTTTGGATATGTGTGCAAAATTTCAGGTCATTCGGACGTCGTTTGGTCGGGTTTTTGATCGAATGTGAGTTTTGGAAGTCTAAAGAAAATATAGGCTTGAATCCGTGGTGAATTGGTGATTTTTGTGTTGTTGGGCGTGTTTTGATGATTGGAATAAGTTTGTATGATGTTTTGGGGTAGGTTGGTATTTTTGGTTGAGGTCTCGGGGGCCTCGTGGTGATTTCGGATGACTTTCTGGGAAGTTTGGACTTAAGAATTTCTGTAGAAATTGCAATAGCAGTTGCAGACTAATTTTAGTCTTCGCGTTCGCGTTGATGATGCCGCGTTCGCGTAGGTATGAAGTTTAGGGTCTTCGCATTCACGTGAAGGGCAACGCGTTCGCGTAGGCATGTGAGGTTGGCCATCGCGTTCGCGGGAGAAGGCCACGCATTCGCATAGAAGAGGTAAAGGGCAAGCTTGTTTTGTTCATTGCGTTCACGTGGGATAGTACGCGTTCGCGTAGTAAAGGAAAAGGGGTCATCGCGTTCGCGAGGTCAGTTATGCATTCGCATAGAGTAAAAGAGGGCCCAGTGGATTTTGTTTATCGCGAACGCGGGAGTACCCACGCATTCGCGTAGAAGAAATAACTGGGCGTCAGTATGGTTTTAAAGGATATTTCATCCGCGACCTATTTCATATTTAGACAAGAGGGGTTGCTCTGATGGTAAGCAACCCCCACTTCCAACCGAGAGGTTGTGAGTTCGAGTCTCCCCAAGAGCAAGGTGGGAAGTTCTTGGAGGGAAGGATGCCGGGGGTCTATTTGGAAACAACCTCTCTACCTTAGGGTAGGGGTAAGGTCTGCGTACATACTACCCTCCCCAGACTCCACTAAGTGGGATTATACTGGGTTGTTGTTGTTGTTGTTGTTGACCTATTTCATATTTCCTCCGTTTTTGCACCACTTTGAGAGCTTGTTGGTAGATTTTGAAGGGGATTTTAACGGGAAGTGATTGGAGGTAAGTCTCGTGGCCTAGAAACACCATTTAATTGAAGATTCATCCTTTAATTCTTTGAAATTTGGGTAAAAATTGAAGAAACTAGGGCTTGGTTTTTGGAATGTAAATTTCGGATTTGATGGCCCATTTGTCTGATTTTGATGAATTTTATATGTACGGACTCGTGACGAGACGAGGAATCCGGTGATGTGAATTTTATAATTTTTTGAGAAGCGAGCCCGGGGCTCGGGATTTGCCAACTTTGTGTTTTTGGGTGTTTTTCGAGTTCTTTCAATTGGGTTATGTTCCATTAGCTTAATATAACGTATTCCTTATGGTTTTGGCCAGATTTGGCGCGCGAGGAGGTTGATTCTAGAGGAAAAGGCTTGGTGGACTAGTTCTTTAGCCGGTTTGAGGTGAGTAATTGATGTAACTGCTGTTTTGAGGGTTTGAAACCCCGGACTTCCACATCGTGATGCTATATTGAGGCGTGACACGCATTCTACGGTAAGTGTGGGGTTGGTTACGGTTGGGGATTGAGACTTGGTCCATCCCGAGTATGATTTCTTCTTTATGGGCGATTGAGACGCATACTTTATCACTGTGGATTGGGCTTATTGCCGTGTTTGGGGCCTTGTGCTAAACTGTAGAATCCTTAGGGGATCTTTATGTGTCTTTTTTTTCCTCACTTGTGTGCATAACCTAAATTCTCAGTCATTTTTTCAAATATTAAAGACAATATAATAACTGTATTTTATACATGAACCTTAAATGAAAAGATATGAGGGCTGAGATCCCTATAGTATATCACACCTGATTGGCTGTGGACTTATTTGACTGGGATGGGTCGGGGACCCAGTGGTGAGCATGTTTTCTTGATATGGATCGGGCTACACGCCGTAGCGATTATTATATATTGATATTGAGGCCGAAAGCCTGTTTTATGCCAATCCCTGGCTGATATTGCGCTTGGGTTGTTGGAGCCCCTCCGAAATCTGTACACACCCCTAGTGAGCGCCGTCGATGTTAAATAAGTGGAGCGGGCTGCACGCCGCAGCGGGTACTGGAGTGTACCGTTATATGTGTTGTATCCTTTCATGCATTATTTCTTAACTGTATTATTCGTTGTATACTTTTCCGCTAGATTGGATATGAACTGCTAGATATAGAGTACTTTGTGCATTTCCTGCATTTTCTTACTTTCAGACTTTAGTTATGTTTATTACTCACGGAGTTGGAGTACTCACTTTACTCCCTGCACCTTGTGTGCAGATCCAGGGCAGTCTCAGGCTGAGTGATTCCAGCTGATCCAGATTTCTTTCCGGGAGTATTTGAGGTAGCTGCAGGGTGTTCGCAGCCGATGATTCTCCCCTCTATCTTTATCCTTTATTTCCTTATTATCAGTAGTAGACACACTTTGTAGTAGGATATTATTCTATCATTAGAGGCTCATGGTCATGACACCGCGTCCTAGCTAGGCTGTGTTGGTATTTTGTTAGATTTTCCGCATTATTATCAATATTTCAGATTCTTGTATTAAATGATATTTATCTTCATCTGTTTAATTAATGGGGTTATTGATACAAATGGTCGGGCTTGCCTAGTAGTGTGCTAGGCGCCATCACGACCGGGTTGGGGTCGTGACAAGTTGGTATCAGAGTCTAGGTTACTTGGTCTCGCGAATCATGAGCCGGTTTAGTAGAGTCTCGCGGATCGGTATGGATATGTCTGTATTTATCCTCGAGAGGCTGCAGAACCTTTAGGAAACTTCATATTCTTGGAATTCTTATCGTGCGACTTTGTTGATCTGAGAACTAAATTATGTTATTCTATTCACTCGCAGATGGCGATAACCCGTGCTACCGGACGTGGCGGATGACCACCTGTACCACCTACTGAGGCCACCAGAGGCCGTGGATGCGGTCGTGGTCGATGTCGTGGTCGAGGCAGAACCGAGGGGGCAGCACCTGTTGACCCACCAGTTGCCCCGGCTCAGGAGAAGGCTCCAGCTATAGAGACTCCAGCAGCACCTGTTCAGGCACCAGCTTTGCCTATTGTGATTCCGGGTCTTCAGGAGGCCCTAGCTCAGATTCTATCAGTTTGCACTGGCCTGGCTCGGGCCGTCTCAGCCACTACTGCAGTAGCTACTTCGCAAGCTGGGGGAGGCAATCAGACCCCCGCTGCTCGTACGCCGGAGCAGGTAGTGCAGGTTTTGCAGACACTAGAGGCACCACTAGTTCAGCAGGTTGCCCCAGTTCAGCCGGTTGCCCCGGTTCAGGATGATGTGATTCCGGCCATGCCAGACGATGA
>MU727450.1:0-12902 GCA_026770625.1 Nicotiana glauca
CAGTAGCATTTTGGGAGCGAGGTTCCAGTCCAGGGACATTCGAGGTAGCCTAGCTGGCGTTCGCAGGCCGAAGTCTCTTTCTATATTTTTGTTTGTTTTCATTGTACCGAGGCAGACATTATGCATTCTTTTTATTCAGACTTGTTTGTAGCACTCTTTAGAGGTTCGTGAGATAGCGACTCCAGTCTTGGGTAGTGAAATATTTAACTTCTGCATTGTTGGTTTCCAGTTAGCTTATATTTTAAAAGACTTCCGCATTTAATTAAAACATGTTATTTCATTATTGTCGTGTTGTTGTTCGAAGATTTTTAAATGCTTGGCTTGCCTAGCTCCGACAGTAGGCTCCATCATGACTCCCGATGGTGGAAAATCCGGGTCGTGACAATACTAGTCAAAATTTCATAGCATACAGCCAAACAAACTGTTGGAGCTGTTTACTAATTTGAAATCAATACAAAAATGATCTAATTTGAACATTCACACATGAAAATCCCCACTAAAAGAAACTATCGACTACCAAAACAGATCCAGGATACTTTGTGCAAAGCTGAGAGCACTGGACAGTCAAAATAACTTTTTTAAAAGCAAACTGAGATTCAACATTCTAAGCTAAACTATTTAGACTGAAAAACTAATCATATGAAGGACATACTATTTAGCACTTTCGATAATAAGCCTCCTAGCTGGTTCATGGAACAACATAGAAAATTTAATGTATTTAGGTAAAAACTAAAGCGGAAGAAGCTAAAGAACAAGTGTCAAATGACTTGAAAAAAAAAACATAAAAAAGAACTTGAAAAATAAACATGAATCTTAAATTCCACAGCAGCTGTACACTCTTCAAAACAGGTTTGCATTTCATTCATCATTCAAGGATCATGATATACCTGGTTACAAACAATAAGAAACAAAAAACAAGATAGGAAACCAATGAAACAGTAGCAATGACCAGCAGTATCACAACTTCAACCTCAAACCATCTTTCATCTCAAGAAACCCAGAAATTTCAAAAGAAAAAAATATTCTAACTTAGTTCGAAATTAGAAAAGAAATTGATCAACTATCAACGGAACAGTAGCTGAACTTTTGAGTGCTTTTTAGGGTTCTAAAAATCTGATGAGTGTGTGTGAGTGCAGGTTTTCTTTTCTATTTATAGAGTGTATTTCCAAAATAACATCAAAGAATATTCTACCCTAATTCTTGGTTAGCACAACTGTTGTGACAATGAATAATGTCCAGCTATCCAGTTTTCAGCATCTTTTAAAATCAATTTTGGATAGCTGGTACATTTCTAGGACTTTCTACTTTTAAATATTTGTTTTCTAAAGTACTGAAACCCTCCTAAGTTTTAATTTTATTTAATTAGGTCCATATAAGTTTCTGGTGAGTTACAAATCAAGGAAAACAAAAGCAAAGCCAAAAGGGATCAAAATCCAAACCAAAAATGATAAACAAAGAGTCGAGGTGATGCAATTTAGACCTAAAGACTAACCTAATCTGTAAATAAGAGTGCTCATCTAATTAAACCTAAATAAAACTAGATTTAAACAACTAACCATCTAAACAGCAGTCAAACCAGGATTAAAAAGAAACTGCAAAGAAATCCTAGAAATTAAACTAAATTAAACTACTCATTTTATAAAAAAAACCAACTAAATTAATATTTGGAAGTTTGACTAAAACTAATTAATTGTAGAATACCGGAGACGAAAAATCAAAACAAAAATAGAAGAAAAAATAGAATAGTCATGCAAGCATAAAGTCATTCTTAAAAGAAACTTAGGTATTAATCTAGCCGAAATAATAAAATAAAGAAACAAAGCGATAATTGCAACAGCTTTTAACAAAAAGTCATATAATTAAACCATGCAAAGCAAAAAAGTTTAAAACCTAAATATGCTGATGCACAGAAATTAGAGAAAAGAAGAACAAAAAGGAGTGTTATTACCTAAAAAACAAAAAGAAAACCTTCAAATGGCACTTGGTATAACTTGGGTCCGAATCCCTCCGAAATGACCCGCAATTAACGCTCATCTGTTGTTATTGCCAAGAACAATCGACTAGCATAAATTTCAATCCAATACGAGCATTGAAACTCGAAGAATAAGAAGAAAAATTAGCAAGGTGGATAAACTAGGGCTTCAGATTTCCAGATTTGGAATTGGTGGGATTTGGTGGGGTTTTTGGTGGAAAGGTTGATAGAATAATGTAGAGGGGAGGCTGGGGAGTGTAGAGGGTGATTTGGCGGTGTTTGGATACTGGTCGCTGCCGTGAAATAATTTCCGGTAGGGTGACGACTAGAGATTGGGCTGTGAGGGGTAAGAGCATTTGGGGGCGGCTAGGGTTTAGGTTAGAGACAGTTGGGGGTGAAATGGGAGGGGTTCATGAGGGTGGGGGTGAAGGGGTGTCTGGGTTTGGACAGTATTATACAAAAGGGGCGAACAGTTCCTAGCCGTTAGATTCATGGTGATCAACATGTGTGATTAAGGAGGGGCAATACGGGGTCACTTTGGGGCTAAAGGGATTGGACCGAGTTTTATGGGATTGGGCTGGGTGGTTTGGGCGAGATTTTGAATTTAGTTGGGCCAATTAAGATTTGGCCTAGCCTGTTCAGACCAAATTAAAGCGCCCCCCCCCCCCCCCCCTAATTTTTCTCATTTTTTTCTTTTTCTTTAATTAATTAAAATTCTAAATTAATCTATTTTGCAAAATTAAAATAATTATCAATTTAAAGTATTTACAAAAATTAGTTAATCCTAAATTAATGAAGAGAAAAGTACTATTCTAACATTTTAAAGCTAAAAAATGTAAATGAATGATATATTATTTTTTTGTAATTTTTATTTTAATAAAGCAATTAATTAATTAATTAATCCTAAAATATGAAACAAAATCTAAATGCAATTCATGGTACTTTTGAAATTTTTCATGATTTTTAATAAAAATTAAACGTGTACAAAAAATGCAAACGACTAATAAAATTCTACTAAAAATTCCATAAAATTGCAAACAATTTATTTCTTTAATTTTAGGAGTATTTCGCATACGAAAAAGATTACAGGCTTATATCTGTCTCTCTTTGCTGGGAAACACGAAGAGTTTTCGGGCAAAGATAATATGAGCAATTACGATCGATTTTTGCCTGCTTGAAACTCCATAGGAAGCATTTTTTGAAAAAGTCTGACTGAACCTTGCTTCGAAGGTTGCCTACATATCTTTGGCTATAAAGGAATCAGGTCAGTGTAGTTTTAGAAGTTTTGGTAGCTGGGAGTACCGAGAAATTGCGATTTCATTGTTGTTGCTGAGCTCTTTATTACACCAAAATGAAAAATGAAAAGCTAAACTAGCTAAGCCTATCAACTACGAGTTACAAGATTCCTAACTATAAACCTTCTAAAGCTTGATCTTGAGCCTTGACTTGTTCTTCCTGCAGACTCTGATTGGAATCTTGATGCCCATTAGCTGCAACCAATGATTCATTCTTCTTCAGCATTAAAGATCAAGGCGGGATATGCAAAGCTTGGGACTTTAATCGTATCTTGAGAAGTCCGCATATTTTCTCTGCTTCTACACTTAGAGTTCAATTTCTTTTCTTATTTTTCTTTCCTTTTGTTCGGATTGGGACTTCTTCTTTTGATCATTTCAAACCTTGTGTCTTATGGCAAAAATCTGTTCAGGCACAAAAAACAAACAAACAAACGTATTTTTTCTGCCTTAGTTTTCACTAGGAAAATTTTGTGAGTTATTAGAATAAAATTTAAGCTATTTCTTCGTTAAAAGCACTAAAATCAGGATTGTGTATCCTTGAGAAAAGAGATTAGGGAGTGGAGAACTTATATCTAAAATGAAATAAAATGGGTATCGGAGGCCTTAAGTTGGAAAAATTACCAGGTTATGTTGGCGTCAAACTAGGGAGTGGGACCTTATTCTGGAAAAGACTACCAAGTTATGCTGGTAGAGTCATCGGGTTATGCCGGAAAAGTCCTTGGTTTATGCTAGAAAGGCCCTCGGGTTATGCAAGAAAGGTCCTTGGGTTATGCCGGTAAAGTCATCGGGTTATGCCGGAAAGGTCCTTGGGTTATGCCGGAGAAGTCATTAGGTTATGTCGGGAAGGTCCTCGGGTTATGCCGGGAAGGTCATCGAGTTATGCCAGAAAGGTCCTCGGGTGATGCTGGGAAAGTCATCGGGTTATGCTGGAAAGATTCTCGGGTTATGATGGGAATGTCATCGGGTTATGACGAAATGATCCTCGGGTTATGTCGGGGAAGTCATTGAGTTATGCCGGAAAGGTCCTCGGGTTATGCCGGGGAAGTCATCGTGTTATTCCATAAAGGTCCTCAGGTTATGCTGGGAAAGTCATCGGGTTATGGAGGAAAGGACCTCGGGTTATGCCGGAAAAGTCATCGAGTTATGCCGAAAAGATCCTCGGGTTATGATAGGAAAGGTCATCGGGTTATGCAAGAAAGGTCTTCGGGTTATGCCGGGGATGTCATTTGAGTTATGCCAGAAAGGTCATCAGGTATGCGAGAAAGATCCTCGGGTTATGCCGGGAAAGTCATCGGCCTATGCTGGAAAGGACCTCAGGCTATGCCTGGAAAGTAATCGGGTTATGCCAGAAATGTCATCGGGTTATGCTGGGACCAACTAAGGGGTGGGACCCTATGTTGGAAAGATTATCAAGTTATGCTGGCATCGATTAGGTAATGGGACCCTATGTTGGGAGAGACGTAGTTAGAAATTAGAGACCCTATGTTACCTTGGTTTTGAATTTTTCCTTCTTCTTTCTTTTCATTTCACTTTTAGCATTTTATTCAGGATTATGAATGAAGAGTTTAAAAAGGGACTTCCCTTTTTGGGTTAACTTTTGCTGCAGTATCGTTTTGATCTCTGCGTACCTTGCTTTTATATCACCTGCTTCTTGCGAGGTTGTTTGGATTGTACCTATTTTCTTGTTATCAAATCACAGAACAACTTTTCAGTTTGAAACGGTAGTTTCTTTTGTGGCCTTGATTGTTTCAATCACTTGATCTCGGCCCAGCTCTTTCAGTAAAATCTCCATTGCTCATTGGCTCTCTGGAAATTTGTTTCATTTCTGAACCCCGGGGGACTTGACTTTCCCAAATTCCACCTAATGATTAAGCCATGTGGGGCTTGGCCTTTTTCCATCTTATTTTTCCTTTATGGGCACTTGACTTTTCAAGATTTTTTGACTATGGAGCATCGACCAACATGACCAATTGAGGTCGACTTGATGCACCTGCTGAGGCTGGGTAATTTTTTCTTGAACTTTAGCTTTTGTTGAATAAAACCCTGCAAAACCAATCTTGCCATCTTTTCTTTGTATTAGTTTCGGAGGAGAACAAGACCGAAAGGGATTCAAAGAAAATTAAACAAAGGACATGATAATGAATTTAAACGAGAAATGTCCCTTTCAGGGAAAGGAAAGAAGGAATTATCCGGAGTGCATGCAGACTTCAATAGACATGACATGCTTCTTGGACTGGATACCCGATCTACGCAAACCATCCAACTCTCATAAACCTATCATAACTCATACCTCAAAACTGAGAAACCTTGCCAGGACCCTATCAGTGCCGACGGTTGTAGGGGATATCTTTTTCTATCAGTGGCGCCCTTTGCGGGTTTTCACCAATTGACCTCTCTTATTTATTTTCTCACCATCGACTTATAGCGCTCTTTGCAAGCTTTCACTAACAAGACTCTCTCATTTACAATTTCTCTGCTCACCATCGCCTTACGGTGCCCGTGTGGGTTTTCATCAATAAGACTCTCTTATTTTATTTCTCTCATTTGATTGTATCAGATCCAAGTAACCAACATCCTCCCATTTTGATCATATTTACCGATTGATCAGAAAGACATTGAACAGGACTTATGGTAAAAAGACTATAGATTGAATTACAACTTCGGGACCTTTTATGCGAACTGTCGTCGAACTCTTATAAATTCTGTCGCAGTTTAAACTTTTAGGGGAATGTGGATTTTTGTTTTGGCATGAATGAACCCAGAGAGAGTCTTCCTACGTATCCTTTCGGAATCAAGTCGAATGTATTTTAGGGAACTTTGTTTTTTGATTTTCTTTTGTTTTTGTTGTTTTTTTTTTTTAACAATATTTTCGAATTTCAAAAAGGGTAATCAAAGAAAGGTAACTAGCTCAAAACATTTGCAAAGGGTTAAAGGTGTTTAGGTAGCTAGAATAAAAGCCTTCGTCATCCCAATCGGAGCATATCAGTACCACATCAAGTTTAAACGGAATACCTTTTGACCGTTTCTGCATTGACAGATGTTTCAGGGTCATTTCCTTTGATGTCTCCCAAGTACAATGCCTCTTTTGGCAAAAATTTTCTTATGATGTATGGACCTTTCTAGTTTGGAGCGAACATTCCTTTTGCTTCCTTATAATGCGGGAGAATATGTCTTAAAACGAGTTGCCCCACTTCAAAGTTCTGGGCAACACTTTCTTGTTGTAGGCATGGGCCATTCTTTGTTGATATAAATGCCCGTGTCAAATTGCATCCATCCTCTTTTCATCAATCAGGGATAACTATTCTAGAGGGGTCTTGACCTATTCATAGTTCTCAATCTCAGCTTCAACAATGATTCGAAGATATGGAATTTCAACTTCTACCGGTATTACGGCTTCAGTGCCATAAACCAATAGATAGGGTGTTGCCCCAACTAATGTGCACACAGTTGTTCGGTATCCCAATAATGCCAAAGGAAACTTTTCATGCCACTGTCTAGAACTTTGAATCATTTTCCTAAGGATCTTCTTGATGTTTTTGTTTGTTGCCTCAACAGCACCATTAGCTTTGGGCCGATAAGGGGTAGAATTCCGATGTGTGATCTTAAACTATTTGCATACCTCCCTCATCAAATGACTGTTCAAATTTGCACCATTATCTGTAATGATAGTTTTGGGAATATAAAAATGACATATAATGTTGGAATGTACGAATTCCACCACTGATTTCTTGGTGACGGGTTTGAGAGTGACTGCTTCGACCGACTTTATGTAACACTCAGTGGCAACTAAGATGAATCTGTGCCTATTTGAAGCTTTTTCCTCGATCGGCCCAATGGCATCCATACCCCAAGCAACAAACGACCATGGTGCCAATATTAGATGCAATTCTGAAGGCGGTGCATGAATTAGGTCACTGTGTACCAGACACTAATGACACTTTCAGACAAAACAGAAGCAATCCTTTTCCATGGTCATCCAGTAATAACCTGCCCGAAGGATTTTCTTTGAAAGGACGTATCCATTCATATGGGGTCCACACACTCATGTATGCACTTCATTCATAATTTTTCCAGTCTCTTGGGCATCCACACATCTAAAAAGGTTCAAATCTTGAGGCCTTTTATACAAGACTTCCCCGCTAAAAGAGAAACAACTGGCGAGTCATCGAATGGTTCTCTTTTGGTTTCCACTAGCTTGTTCGGGATATTCCTTTGTTTTCAAGAATCTTTTGACATCATGATACCATGGCTGAACATCTGTTTCTATCTAAACTATATTGCATTAACCATGTCTTTCTCGAATTTGGATTTCTAGTGGGTCAATATGGGCATCGCCTAGATATGGTAGCATCGAGGACAAAGTACCTAGTGTATCGGCTAACTCATTGTGAAACCGAGGAATGTACCTGAACTCGATGGATTTGTACCACTTACTATGATCTTCCATATGTTGTCTCTATGGAATAAGGTTTATATCCCGAGTTTCCCATTTACCTTGAGCTTGTTGAATAATCAAGTCAGAATCTCCCATGATTAACAATTCTTCCACATACTGGTCGACTGCCATGTTCATGCCCATGATGCAAGCTTCATACTCGACAGTTTTGTTTGTGCAGAAAAACCAAAGCCAGGCAGTGGTTGAATAGTGCTGACCAGTGGGCGAAATCAAAATTGCCACAATCCCGACACCTTTTGCATTTACAGCTCCGTCGAAGAACATTTTCCAAGCATTGGTGTCTTCTGAAATTACCTCAACTGAATTTACCTCCTCGTCTAGAAAGTAAGTACTCAAAGGATGATATTCATCATCAAAAGGATTTTCAGCTAAATGATCTGCCAAGGCTTGAGCTTTCATTGTCGTGCGGGTGACATAGACTATGTCAAACTTGGTGAGCAGGATTTGCTATTTTGCTAACCTTCCGGTGGGCATCGACATTTGGAATATGTACTTCAAAGGATCCATCTGGTGATGAGATAGGTGGTGTATGCCAACAAGTAATTCCTAAGCTATTGAGCGACCCATGTTAAAGCGCAGCAAGTTCTTTCCAACAAAGTCTACTTGGCTTCATAACTAGTGAACTTCTTGCTCAAGTAGTATATGGCTTGTTCTTTCTTCCCGGTCATGTCATGTTGCCCGAGAACAAATCCAAAGGAATTCTCTAGCATTGTCAAATACAAGAACAAAGGCATTCCAGGTTCGGGTGGGACCAACACTGGTGGATTCGACAGATATTCTTTGATTTTGTTGAAATGTTATCGACACTCATCTATCCATCTAATCGCCGCATCTTTCTTCAACAGCTTAATTATGGACTCACATTTGGAAGTCAACTATTTTTTGATGTAATTTAATCTTCCTAACAGACTCATAACTTCTTTCTTAGTTCTCGGAAGCGAAAAATCCTGAATAGACTTTATCTTTGTTGGATCTAACTCGATGCATCTCCGACTAACTATAAACCCCAAAGATTTCCGAGATGGAACTCTAAATGCACATTTAGCTAGATTTAACTTCAAATCATAATTACGCAGGAACTCAAAGAATTTTCTTAGATCTCGCACATGGTCGTCCTGCGTTCTAGATTTAATGATGACATCATCCACTAACACCTCAAATTCCTGGTGCATCATGTCGTGAAAGATGGAAATCATAGCTCTTATGTAAGTTTCCCCAGAACAAAAAAGGCATGATCATGTAATAGTAAATACCTCAAGGTGAGGTGAAAGCTGTCTTTTCGGCATCTTTTTGATCCATCAAGACCTGGTGATACCCATCGTAGCAATCCACGAAAGACTGTATCTTATGTTTGGCACAGTTTTCAACAAGGATGTGGATGTTTTGCAATGGAAAATTGTCGTTCGGGCTTGCTTTGTTCAAATCCCGATAAGCAACAAACACTCGGGTTTTCCCATCTTTTTTTGGCACTCGAACCACATTATCCAACCACGTGGTATATCAGAACACCAGAATCACACCGACTTTTAACTGTTTGGTGACTTCTTCTTTAATCTTGTCACTGATGTTGGTTTTAAACTTTCTCTATTTTTTGTTGGACAGGGGGATAATTGGGGTAAGTTGGAAATTTATGCACTACTAAATCAACACTCAGTCCTGTCATATCATCATAGGACAAGGCAAATACATCTTTGAACTCGAACAAAATTTGGATCAATGTATCCTTAGTTCTTTCATCAATGTGAATGCTTATCATGGTTTCCTAGACCTCTTCCGAACTACCCAATTTAATTGGCTCAGTTTCATTTAAATTTGGCTTAGGTTTATTCTCAAATTGTTCAAGTTTTTGGTTTATTTCCCTAAAAGCCTCACCTTCATCTTATTCTGGTTCTTGATTCATTATTTCACAGTTAAACGGTGTGTTAGGATCTAGGCATGAAGTCTTCAAGTATGTCATGTTATTTAAGTCTGCATTATCAAAACTAAAAAGAGAGATAAAAAAATAACAAAAATCAGAAAAAATAAGGAAAGAGATTCATAGTCTATGAAATATTGATTTTATTTCCTTGAATATGAAGATAGAAGGGTTTACATTGGAATTTTAAAGACAATAAACTAAAGACATCCGAGTTATACCCTAAAATAACTCGGAATGTAGAAAAGATAGCAAGACTCAACTATAGGGATTCCTGCATGAGTGGCAATGGAGTAGCCTTCCAATTTTGAAGATTGGCATTGGGCCCCATATATTGCACCTCAGCAGTGCTTGAGCCTTCACCCCGCTAGACCATATGAGCCTCATATAACATTTGCCTTATTGCCCTACATATGTCTTGAATATCTTCGGCCGTGAAGGCCTCATATTTTTCCTCTATGATTCTTGGCTTAACAAATGTTTTGGAGAGATGCGGGATCGACTGAGGCCTGACCCACTCATTGTTCTTACGTTCATTAGCCCATGTTACGTCAGTTTTTGTGGCTTGGAAACCCACACCAAAGAATTTCTCACTAGTAGTTAGAGTGATGGGCTCCTTGATGCCTTACAAAGATACTCCGAGCCCTCTCCCAATCTTGTACCTGTGCTTGATCATTTTAGTGGAAACCATGATTGACTCATTTGACAAGAAGGGTTGAGGACAAGGGGTTCCCTCCTCACAATTGTTCGCGACTACGATCTCAAAAGATTGGTAGACTATGTGCTCGCTACCTTCCTTAGACTCCAGACATGGGACTGACGGGTCTCTATAAATTGGTTGTTCATCTTCTCCATGCACCACGATTACTTGGTCTTCGTGTTAAAACTTAACCATTTGGTGGAGAGTAGAAGGTACGACCCCTGTCGCACAGATCCAAGGCCTTCCTATGAGAATATTGTAGGAGGTGTCCATGTCCAAAACCTAAAATGTTACTTCAAAATCTATAGGGCCGAAGGTTAGGATCAAATCAATATCCTCGATCATATCTCTCTTGAGACCATCAGAAGCACATACTTAAACATCATTGGGTCTAATTCTTTCAGTCCCAAGTTCCATTCTCTGTAAGGTCGAAAGAGGGCAGATATCAACCCTAGATCCGCCATCCAACATAACTCTTTTCACGTAGTATCCTTCGCACTTAACATTCAAATGAAGAGCTTTGTTATGGGCAGCCCCTTCTGGAGTCAATTCATTTAAGATAAATAAGATCCGGTTGACTTCAAAAAATTATTCTATCATTCTTTCCAGTTATTTAATGGTGGTTTCAATCGAAACACATGCCTTACAAAGGTTCTTTATCAGCATTTTCTGACGCTCGTTTGAACTTAACAGTAGAGACAAAAGTGATACCTGAGATGGACACTTTCGGAGTTTGTCAATTACATCTAAGTCTGAGGTTTTCATCTTTCAGAAGAATTGCTCTGCCTCTTCAGCACTAAGTGGCTTTTGAAGCGGAAAACGATTCTGTTTGGTCTTATTCAATTCTTCCAAGTTGCAATACTTCACACATAGGTTTCTTTCATTCACTTCCCCCATGATTTCTTTTCCCTTGTATGTCACTACTGCTTTGTTATAGTTCCAAGGGACGATAATGGGGTCCTTCACGGGCTTCTGTGGTTGATAACCACGGGCTTATTCAGCCTACGTGAAATAGGTCCCTTCGGTGTAACCTTATTTTGCTCTAACCTTTTAGGGCGACTCAACATAAACTGTTCTTTTCTGGGGGGGCCTTGGAACCTAAAGAACGACATATTTATGAGGTACTGCCCCTGTCTTATCTTCCACAACCTTTTTTATGCTTTGAGGAGTGGAGTTTCTCTTCTTCTCCTCCTTAGACTGATTTGTTGCCGCTTTGGGATTCTTTTCAACATCAGCGATAGCAATGATCGATTTCAAAGCTGGGTCGAACACTATATCCTCACAAATCATCCCAATAACTGGCCCATTATTATGAGATGGCAATGAGTTATTACTTATATTGGGGACCTCCTCATCCTTCAATACTACTCGTTTTTGTGCTATTAGACTTTCAACCACCCTTTTGAGGGTCCAATAATCCTTAGTGTCGTGCCCTTCTGGCCCTGAATGGTAAGCACATAGGGTACCAGGTCGGTAGCACTGTGACACTGTGTTTTTCCTATTTAAAGGTATAGGCTGCAACAAACCCATTTTGACTTGCATTGGAAAGAGGCTAGAGTATGATTCACCGACGGGGGTGAAGTTGGTTTTTCTCGGTGGCTCACAGGAAGGGCATTTTACGGAAATTATTCTGTGGTGAACGGGGATTATATGGATCTTGGTGAGGAAGCTTATTTCTGGGAAATGGAGCTTGGTTTTGGTTATACTATTGTTGTGGTCGAGCGTATGGTTGGGCATTCATCACTGCATAAGGTTGAGGAGTCATGGCATATGCCGCACCTTGGTGAGGGTAATAATGTTGAGGGGTGTTTCAAGAGGAACTGAAATATCCTCGGGGTTGACGGGGGTTTCTCAGACTTGAGGCCATCGTTTCCACTTTTTCTTTCTTCTTTCAGTATGCTACGCCCCCTGATCCACTCTGGATTGCTTGAGAAATAGGTCTTATAGTCGACTGGCTTAGGATGCGACCTGTTTTCAAACCATTTTTGACCATTTCCCTAATTTTGATAGCCTTAGCAAATGGCTTTCCCAAAGCGAACATCATGTTCTGGAAGTAATCAGCCTCTTGGGCTTGCAAAAAGACACTGACCATCTCGGTCTCATCCATTGGAGGTTTCACCTTGGCAGCTTGTTCGCACCACTTGACAGCATACTCTCAGAACCTCTCCGAAGACTTCTTTTTGAAATTGGACATAGAGTTTCTATCTGGAGCTATGTCCATGTTGTACTAGAATTGTCTGACAAAGTTTCGAGCCAAGTCATCCCATATGTGCTAGAGGGAGATGTCTTGGTCCATATACCATTCGGCTGCAATTCTGACTAAACTCTCCCTGAAGTAAGCCATTAGGAGTTTTTCTTTTCTGCCCAATCCTCTTAAATGGTTGCAATACCTTCTCAGGTGAGCTATGTGGTCTCCATGTCCATCATATTTTTCAAATTTAGGAGTCTTGAAACCGATGGGCAGATGAACATGCGAGAACATACACAAGTCAGCATAGGAGACACTCTTCTGGCCACTCAGACCTTGTATGTTCTTGAGACTTTATTCTATGCTTTTCAATTTT
>MU727463.1:0-35541 GCA_026770625.1 Nicotiana glauca
ATAACGGACATTTAATGAGACAATTATGAGTAATAAACGACATTAAATAAGCCGTTACACAATCATTCCTATTAAGTACCAATTTTCCAACGTATCAGGTATTTAATACTGAATTTGGACTCCTTTTTGTCTTCAGATCCATGTCTTCAGTGCCTTTCGATCCGTTGGCTTTAAATGACTCGAATTGGTACGGGACTCGTGTCTAAACTGCTTCTCGTGCCTGTTTAACTTCCTCTTCCCGTATCTTTCGTCACCAGATTCTTGTCTTTTGAATCCTTAAGAATTCCTAGACCTAAATGCTTCATTTAGGTACGAGATACGTATCTAAATTGCACCCCGTGCCTATTTTGAGTTCTTCTTCTCGTGTCTCTCAATTAATTATTACATGTTGACCTTTTGACCAATCCACGTATCATGCCACGTCATTTTTAATATAAATTCAGTTTTTTCCCAATACAGAAACTAAGATTAAATCATTAGTTATAGTTTTTTTGGTCAATTGGAATCTTGTCAAACTAAAACCTGACACTAAACGACACATATAATGGAATCATTAACTGATGTACGTATGATAAATTATAAATGGAATATAATACTTTATTCATAGTTTTATCCTGCATTAGTCAAACTGAAACCATGTCGTTCTGTAAAATAATAGTTCATTCATAAATATTTCATCTTGCTATATTTTGTTTACCAACCTCACAGGCATGATTAGTTTTAGCAATTAGAGCTTTTGGGACATGCACGTGAAGACCCTACTTTTATTCTTCAAATTAAATTAATTGTGAAAAGTTTTGATAATATCACAGGAGAATTAGTGAAGACCCAAAAAACAAATAAAGCTTATAATATACACTTATAGCAATTTCTTTTTTGATCTTGTCTAGCAATTTTTCATTTAGTTTTAGTGGCTCCTACTTATCTTACCCTAACTTTTATATATATATATATATATATATATATATATATATATATATATATATATATATNTGTATGTATTCCATGATATGAGAATTAGTGTTACTACTCCCTCCGTTTCAATTTATGTGAACATATTTCCTTTTTAGTCCGTGCCAAAAAGAATGACTTTTTTTCCTATTTAGAAACAATTTACCTTTATGCAATGATTTATAGCCACACAAAATATATGTGCTTTATTTTATACCACAAATTTAAAAATCTTCTCTCTTTTCTTAAACTCCGTATCCAGTCAAATGGGATCACATAAATTGAAACGGAGGGTGTAGTTACTAGTAAAAAAGCACGAAAGAGAAACAACTAATTAATACAGGAAACATACATGATACATTGCTAAAATAAAGCAAGAACAACATGATATATAGAGAGAAGAGAAGAGAAAGATCAAGATAAAAGATAAAACCCCGGATGTCCTTAATAAAGGAAGATAACTTTGATTTTCTATATATACTCCCAACTGCACGAGTACATATAATCGCTTTCACTAAAGTGATTCTCCATTTTGAACCAACAATTTAGACTATGAGTTGATTATTTTTGGTGGACAATACGAGAGTCCGAAACTTTTTTAATGATTTTTTGGATAAAAAGTACATTTTTAATGCTAAAAAATAGTTACCTAAATAGATATTTTGCAGTATAATACTGCAAATTACCTTAACGGAAATTTAGTCATTAAAGTAATTCGCAGTATAATACTACGAATTATAAAAAAAAATTTAATAATTAAAAAAGAAATTGTAATTCGCAGTATTATACTGCGAATTGCAGATTTTTTTTTTATAATTCGCAGTATTACTGCAAATTATTAAAAAAAAATTATAATTCGCAGTATCTTTATTAATTTGGCCCCACCAATTAACTGACATAACAATAATTCAAACACATAAAACTTAGTACTATATTACGAATTAATTATTAAATTTTTTTACAAGAAAATAACTTTTTTCACATGGGTTTTATCTTTTTCACAATTAATAAATTTTATTTTAGTTGTGTTATTGGTTGCTAAAGTCTGAGTTTATTTTCATTTGCAAAATCTTGTACTTTTATGATAATTAAAATATGTCGAAATCTGAGTTATTTTTTAGAATTTTTTTATCTAGTAAATTATTGCTAGGAAGATTGTTTATCTTCTCAAGTATTTTGATGCAAAACTACTTATAGAATTAACCTTTTCAAGTTTGTTAAGAAGAAATCTCCATTGTGTTTTGCTAAAATACCTCAGGTCGTACCACGTACTTCTAACACAATAGAGATTTTTTGACGAATAATGAAGTAAAGCTCTTTTCGGAGTATTATAGGTTAGTTGTTGATTGGAGATGTTGAAATCTTAAATTGCAAGACCATTATTATAGTTTGTAGGAATTTTTATGCATTATGTAAAAAGTATTTATACAATCAAATCAATTAAGAAATAATTATAAAATTACTCTATTTAATAATTAATTGATAATATGATAGCTAAAAATATGCGTTAAATAAGATATTATAACAGATTAAATTGTACTTTCATTACATTATCAAGATATATAATTTATATCCATTACATATTTACACAGAATAACTTCTTGTTGAAGTTTTTTGATGGTCTACTATTTTTAGTTGCTTTCAGACTACTTTTTAACTGACTAGTATTAATTTAAAGCAACATAAGCGGCCTGCATAAGATTATGAGTCGTAAAGAAAAATCTCTATTGTGTTTTGCTAAAATATCTCAGGTCAGATCATGTACTTCTAACACAATAGAAATTTTTTTTAGCAAACATGAAAAGGTTAATTCTACAAATAGTTTTGCATCAAAATACTTGAGAAGATAAATAATCTTCCTAGCAATAATTTACTTGATAAAAAAATTCTAAAAAATAACTCAGATTTCGACATATTTTAATTATCATAAAAGTACAAGATTTTGCAAATGAAAATAAACTCAGACTTTAGCAACCAATAAAACAATCAAAATAAAATTTGTTAATTGTGAAAAAGATGAAAGCCATATGAAAAAAGTTGCTTTCTTGTAGAAAAATTTAATAATTAATTCGCAATATAGTACTACGTTTTATGTGTTTGAATTATTGTTATGTCAGTTAATTGGTGGGGCCAAATTAATAAAGGTACTGCGAATTATAATTTTTTTTTTGATAATTTGCAGTAATACTGCGAATTATAAAAAAAAAATCTGTTTACAAATTTTTTTTTTTTTTGTAATTCGTAGTATTATACCGCGAATTATTAAAAAAAAATTTATAATTCGCAGTATTATATTGCGAATTACTTTAACGGCTAAATTTCCGTTAAGGTAATTCGCAATATTATATTGCAAAATACTTATTTAGGTAACTTTTTTTTTAGCATTAAAAATATACTTTTTGTCCAAAAATTCATAAAAAAAAGTTTCGGACTCGACAATATGAGCTGTTTTAATAAGTCAATTAGAGTGATTTGTACCATATGACACAAAGCGTGGCAATGGTCGCATGCCCTACAAAGTACAATGCACGTGGGGAGGGGCCTTTTTTCTAAGATGCTCATTTGACCGAGAAAGAAACAAATATCACAGCGCATTGAGTTCAAGATACGAAGCAAATACAAGTTGGATCCCTTTGAACTCCAATGAATGCCGTTACACGAGTCAGTCCACTTTTCTATTTCTACTATCAAACCTCTACGTAACAGCGTCGTTTGATCATAATATTTTTGAATGTTATAGAAAAGTATTATTATAAAAAATATATTGTAACATAATATAAAATTTGATTTCGGAAAATCTTGACTTTTATAGTAAAGTGTTGTTATGTATGAATGATGTTATAAAAAAATCTGATTGTATTCTAACTTCTCTACAAATATGTGCTGTGATTCTCATATGCTTTTTGGTTGCCTATCCTTCCATTCCCTAAAGTGTCGTTAGGTATGATGGATAAACAAAATCGTAGGATAAAAATTTAGTACCGCCTTATCCCAAATCAAACGACCCCTAAGTTGTCACCAAGGACACAAGCTTCAACCCCCAAGTTAGTCACCTAGAGGGAGAAGGGTTTACTGACAAGATCATCAACTGAAGAAGCAAAAAAGCAAATCTCAAATTCAGCGTTCCTTCATATTTTTATTTTTTTACTTCAAACACCAGTCACGATTTTATTGCCACTGTGCGCAACAAGAAGTTGCCGAAAGGGGCCTAGGACTATACATTTTGGAGCATGTACTAGCAGGACTCAAGATTTGTAAACACAACAGTTCTCTAGCTATGAACAAAGTCATTAACCCCAAAATAAAGTGGCAATAAAGCTGGGAGTTCAAGGTGGCTCGAATGTGAGCATGCTTGGTCTCCTCTTCTTGACTCAAAATGAAGGCATTTGCCATCAATCTGTGTTCAAAAGTCCTTTAATCTGACTAGGTAAAGAGCAAAAATTTGTACATATGTACTGGTTTTCCTGATTATGGCTTAGAGAGGCCATTCTATCTGCGACTTGGTTGGCCTCTCTAAAAGAGCGATCAGTGAAATACCTAGTTTTTTCATTAGTTTCTTAATATCTTGGACTGTCTCTTTGATTCTCCATGGAATGGTCCAGTTGCCAGAGATGGTTCCCTTCATATTTAACATCTACTAATGCAAAAGCTCAAAATTAATGTGATAGGTGATCCCCATGTTGCATCACACTGGCTACACGACAAAAAATAAATCCAACTCCCTTTTGCTCATGTGAGGGACTTCCAAACCCAGCCAAATAAAAACACACAGGATCTATGAGTTCATGACTAAGATACATTACAGCAAGAGAAGCTCTAAAATAAACAAGGAATGAGGGCAACTTCATTGCTTCCTTCTCTAGGTTTGACTTCACAATTCCTGGATACATCTAGCTCGAAGGAGACTGCTTCTCACGATCAAGGAAATAAACGTGTTAGCTTCATATAGTGATCACTTGATTAGAGAACTGTACAATAGCGACAACAAGAACCCCCCATGTTCAACATCAAGTTCTCAGGTATAGTGGGAGAATTTACAAATGACATCTATTAGTCTGGCAGAATATGGCTATAGCGCACAATTGATGTGATACCTTGGATGCGCAGATTCTGAGAATAATAAGCTCCTCCGTTTACTATTTTTGACTTTTTTGATAATTAAGCACCTCCATTTTCATTATCCTCTATCTAAACAATCTCCTTATTAAGAGCTTAAGCACGTGGCTTTCCACTCCCAAGAGTGAGCTCTAAATCATCGACAGCAACTTCATGTATTCTCTCACCTTCCCATGCCATCACTTTGCAGCTTTCGAAATCAAATTCAGAGCCATGTCCCTTTTGAGCTGCTTCACCCCAGCCAAAAGCCCCACGGCCACTTAAGGCATCTAAGAGAATATTCTGCTGAGGAACAGGCTTTACAAGGTTAAAAGTAGGCGAAGTTGGAGCAGCTGAAGGTGCCACCGTCTGGAAGCTGACCCAGCGTGCAGAATCAACTGAGGCGACATCAGACTCGTCACATTCTGGAATTGTAGCAGGCTTGGAGTATTGGCGGCGGTTGGGACTTGATGGTGCAGAAGCAGCAAAAAGCGGGTGGTGGAAAGAATGCAATGGAACACTGGAGAGGGATTCCCAGACAGGTTTGGGCTTTGAGCCTCGGGTAGGAGAAGAAAGAGGTGGGGTAACAGGGGCACTGTTAGATATACGAAGAGGTGGAAGAGAAGAGGGAATGGAAGCTAGGTTATGGAGAAAGGGCAGGATGTATGATGGAGGGTTTCCGTCACAGCGGGACGGGCTAGGGAATGAGGATGACGTTGGGCTGGCATGGTAAGAAGGTACAGGACTAGGGTAAGAGGACGACATTGGGCTAGGCTGAATCGATGAGCATGCGCTGATATTCATTGAGGCACCACCATTTTCCATTGGTGGAGGCCTGTTTCCCTGAAATTAAAGAAATTAAATTATCAGGAAAAGAAACTCGCTTCTGAATCAGAGTAGACGGTTAAACATATCCGCAGTCACTCATCATATGTAATAATTCAGCAGCGAATCCATTCACAACTTCAAGGACAAAACAGTAATTTACTCCCATATAAGTAGCAAACTTGATGAACAAATTGACAGAAGCTAGAGAAGAAGTTATATTCTTAACCCGAAATGGTTTAGGAGAGGAAAAAAAATCCTTTTTTTTACGTGTATTTGACCAATCTATACAACACCACAACAACTATGTTCAATCTCAAAATTAGTTGAGGTCGGTCATATTAATACTTCATGTCCATTCTGCTCTAAATCTATACGAGCATAGAACACTGAGACTTCAGCTTTGACCAGAAATTGCAGCAATTCATAAACATAATCAATTAAAGAAGAAAAGGTGAAAATATACAGGTTATCCATCTCCTCGTGACCTCCCAACTTCATTGCCACTTTAGAAACTTCTAAAAAGCTAGAATATTTCAGATCCAAATTTCAAAAGAACAACACTTACACCTCATTCTCAAGCTATTTGGCGTCAGCAGTATGAATTTTTTATATTCATCCAGTTGCCCACAAAAATTTCAACAAAAATCTCTGAATCCATAATTTAAAAAGGTACAATGAGAAACCATCAAATTTAGATTCTGGATCCGCAACCAAAAACATAAGATCCAACAAAGAAACTAAACTGACATACAAAGATCGAATCTTTAAACATTTTTTAGAACCTGAAATCAACCAGTTAAAAAAAAAACACAAGATCCTATTGCAATTGTTCAAACTTTGACCATTCAAGACACAATTTTTCGTAGTTTTAATCTCCAGATCCACTTGTTTTTTGCATGAATACAGATCTAACCTTATAAATCAATAAACCCAGAAGTAAATTGACCCCAAAAAAAAAAAAAATAAGAGTAAAGTTCTGACCTTGCGGTAAGTGGTGCCATCATCTTCAACGACCCAACCAGCTTCAAGACAGAGAGCTTTTAAGACTTCGTTATTATCACAGTGTTTGGGGAGTTTGAAGTTTCCTTGAGCTCGTAGCCCAGTAAATATTTTGGCGGCGATAGCTCTTCTTCTCCTCTCTCTCCTCTTATTGTTTTCCCTCTCCTTCCACGTAGGCAACCGCCCCGATGATCCGCCGGACGCCATTCTATCACCGGCAGCTGTCATTCTGTCACCGGCGACGACTCTTTACGAAGAGGAAGTTAGTGTGGGAATGGGACACAAAGAAGGGGGAAAGGCTTATTAGTTTCACGATGCTGAAAAACTTTTTTTTATTGGAATCTAGGAGACCTTGGCGCCCGCGTTAAGATTATCTCTGCTTTCTTCTCTTTTTAATGTATTTCACAACAAAATAATATGCTCCTTTGTTGGTTTTATACTCCACTATTTAATACTTCCCTCGTCTCAAGAAGAATAATATTTTTTTGAGTTTTTAAAAAAAGTTCTTATTTTGATCATTAATTTGGATATAAATCCTTTAAATTTTTTATATATGTAGAAACTATATAAAAGGTATTATAAAATATAATAATACTAATAAATATTTTTAAACGTTCAAAAGGTATAAAAAAGTGATGTTCTGGTAAAGAATAAATGGTTTTATTCTTGAAATTCGAAAAGTTTATTTTTTATAGAGACCGTACTTCCTTTAGTCAAAAAATTTACTTTTATATTTTATTATGAACATTTTAATTACATAATTATTATAGTTAATTTAAAATATAAGTTTCAAGTTTTTAAAATTTTTATGTCAAATCAAATATCACTGCATAATTTAAATATACACAATAATTTAGTAGGCTTCGTTATGACAAAATAGGAAAAGGATAGATTAAGAAAATTCTCTTTTCTGTATATTGAATGAATGAATGTAGTGCTATACAGAACGTTGTTTATATACAACAAAAATGAAATCTTTAAAATAACTATTTATGCTACGTGTCCCTAATTTATTAGCTAAGATATAATAAATTAAAGGATAAGTACAAATAAGCAAATTAATATTTACAACCTAAATCTGAAAGGCTTTTCTCTACAGCTTTCTCATAGGCCCAAGACAAAAAGAAGTCCAAGACGAAAAAGGCCCAACACAAAAATGAAAAGGCTGGAGCCCAATATTCCAAACCCATGTTATGCTGTATCGTTCAGACATGTTTATCTTCAGACAAGAACTAACCTAATCCCTTTCCTTAGAGACTTTGAGAACCTTCACCATTAAGACTCCATTGTTACCATTTTCATCTCCATCACCCATTCTCAAGTTGGAGAGGGATGAAAGTACTCCCAACTTGCCCAATAATCGGTGATGAAAAGGGCCAGTAAGAGACTTTGTGAACAAATCAGCGAGCTGAGAAGAGGAGCGAACAAATGATAGTGAAATCAAACCTGTCATGAATTGCTGACGAACGAAATGGCAATCAAGCTCTACATGCTTCGTTCTTTCATGAAAAATAGGGTTTTTAGCTATGTGAATCGTCGCTTGGCTGTCAGAGTGAAGAGGGACCGGAAGGGATATTGGAATAGACAAATCATCAAAGAGCCTGACTAACCAAGTAAGCTCTGCGACTACACGCCGCATAGATCGATACTCAGCTTCTGCAAAGTTGAGAGAAATTGAGGTCTGTTTCTTGAATTTCCAGGAAATAGGAGAAGATCCCAGCGAAATGTAGAAACCACTGACAGATTTGCACGATTCTGGGCATGTGCCTCAATCGGAGTCACAGAATGCCAACAGCTGATACGAAGGTGAAGAAGTCATGAATAAACCAAGACCAGGATCCTTTGATAAATATCGAAGGACACGAAGGGCTGCTTGTATGTGAGGAACGCGTGGATCCTACATATATTGGCATAGATGTTGTACAGTGAAGGAAAGGTCCGGCCTTGTATGAGTTAAATAGTTCAACTTTCCCAACAAATAGAGATATAAGGTCGGGTCTTTGATAGGAGCACTAGTTTTGGCCAACAATTTGATAGTGGGATCAAGTGGACAAGAAACGGATGGCTTGTGAAGACAATCAAATTCCAGCAACAAATCAACAGTGAATTTTCGCTGAGTCAGAATTAGTCCCTCAGATTCACGCAGTACCTCCATTCCAAGAAAATAGTGTAAGTTCCCTAAATCCTTTATTTTGAATTCCTGATGTAGAAAAACTTTCAAAGCATGTAGCTCCTCTAAATTATTTCATGTCAAGAGTATATCATCGACATAGATGGCCACTATAGAGATAGAGGAGTCAGACCTTTCTAAAGAATAGGGAATAATCATTAGAGAATAGGAGAAACATTTAAAATTAAGAGTTGCTGTTAATTTAGCATACCACTGTCGGGATGCTTGACGAAGCCCATATACATGTGTAGGAGAAGGTGGATTGTACCCAATTGGAAACTTCATGTACACCTCTTCATTCATATCCCCATGCAGAAATGCATTATTCACATCTAACTGAAAAATTCTCCAACCTTTTAACTGTTGTAGCTAGAATACATCCCCGATGGTGGTCATTTTTACCACTGAGAAAAATATTTCATTGAAGTCTATCCCTTATTTTTGAATATCCCCTCTAACTACAAGTCTAGATTTGAGTCTTTCCACACTTCCATCAGAGTTATGCTTCACTTTTTACACCCACTTCACGATAATGCCTTTCTACCATGAGGTAATTCCATGACCTCCTAGGTATGATTGAGCTCAAGTGCCTCTATCTCTCTTTCCATTGCTTCCTGCCATCCTGGGTGATGGGCTTCTTGGGTATAGCTGGTTGGTTCTTGGATAGTGGATAGGGAATTTAGGAGATGTTGGTTGGATGTAGATAGGTCATTGAAAGGAAAACTAGAAGGTGTTACAGGTGATAGGAAACAAGAACCACTTACATCAGTCAATTGAATAGCATTGCAAATGTAGTCCTTGAGGTAAGTGGGAGGGTTGTGTGGCCTTGAGAATTTTCTAATAAAACTGTCCAACATGGGTTCAGTAGCTGAATGTGAAGCAGTAGGAATGGGTGAGTGAGAGATAGAAGAAGAAGATGGTGTAGGACTGGAAGGTGGAAAATTAGGAAAGTCTTGCACAGGAGGATCTTCATTAGGCAGTTATGAATGTTCAGTAGTCGGTTGTGGTAAATCAGGGGAGAAGGTAGGAGAACTGGACATTGGTGCAGTAGGTAAAAATGAGTCAGTTGACCCTTTGGATGTGATAGAGGAAAAAGGGAAGAATTCTTCATGAAAAACAACATCCCTAGAAACAAAGGGCTTTAGAGTGCTAAGATTGAGAACCTTGTATCACTTCTTTCCATGTGGATAACCCAAGAAAACACAAGGTATAGCCGTTGGTTGGAACTTTGTTCTGTGATTTGAGAGAGTAGAAACAAAACATAGACACCCAAAACACCTCGAATTAGAGTAACTAGGTTTGGATTTGAAAAGAACCTCATAGGGTGTTTTGTAAGAAAGAACTTTGGAAGGAAACCTATTGATCAAGTATGTAGCAGTTAGAACACAATCTCCCCAATAAGCAATAGGCAATTTTGATTGGAAGAGCAGGGCTCGAGATGTCTCTAAAAGGTACTTATGTTTCCTCTCCACAACCCCATTTTGTTGTGGAGAAGCTACACAAGTAGTCTGATGCACTATTCCCTGTGAAGAAAAATTTTAGACTGCAGACTCCCACTCCCTAATTCAAAAGCATTGTCTGACCTTATTGTCTTGACCTTCGTATTGAACTGTCTTTCTACCATAGCCAAAAATGACTTAAGAATTGGAAATGCATTTGATTTTCTACTTAGTAGATAAGTCCATCTTACTCTACTGTAGTCATCAACAATTGTAAGAAAGTATTTGTAGCCATCATAAGTTTGGTTGCTGTAGGGCCCCCATGTGTCTATGTGAATTAACTCAAAAACTTTCTTTGTGGAAATAGAACTAGTGGGAAAAGAAAGTTTGGACTATCTAGCCATAGGACAAACAACACAAGGTACAGAAAACTTTGAACAAGATAAAACAGGAATAGTAGATATATTTCTCATATCACTCAAAGGAATGCGACCCAGGCTATAGTGCCACAATTTTTCTTTTACATAGGGATCTGAAGAACTGAAACAAGAAAGTAAAATTGGAACAGATTGTTTGTCATTGAAACTCTTTCTGGATACAAAACTACTATTGGAAAGTAAAAAACTCTTGGGAATGGTAGCGATTCGCCTTGATTGAAGAATGTAGAGACCATTTCTCTCCTTACCAATCTCCAAAGGGCTCTTCAGAGAAGGGCCCTGCAAAAAACAAGAAGTAGAAGTGGAAAAGAGTGGATTACTAAGCTGCTTACATAATTTGTGCATAGATAGTAGATTGTACTTAAAAGAAGGTATACACAACATATTGTGTATTACCAGATTAGAGAAAAGAGCTACTGATCCATAATGAGTAACTAAAACTTTCTGAGAATTAGGATGATTGACTATTCTAAGCTTGAATAAAGGCTTGAGATTAGAAAAAAATTCTTGTTATAAGACATATGTTCTGAAGCAACACTATTTAGTATCCACGAATGACTGTTGAATTGAAAGAAACATGCAGGTGACTTAAAGAATTTGGTTATACCAGCACAATTTGCACTTGCAGTACCATCAAAAGTACTGCCTTCTTGTTGTCCCATATTCAACTGTTGAAGAAGCTGAGTTACATTCTCCTGGGTAAGTGATTTTCCTTCTGTGATTCCAAATACTTGTTCTCTTTCTTCGTTTGAGATTAGAGCATTGTTTGCTTAGACTAGTCCCTGAAATTTTCTTGGCTTTGTGAATTTGAAATCTACAGGAAAACCATCGATCCTATAGCACTTATCAACGCTATGTCCTGGCTTCATGCAGTAAGCACAAATCCTTGAACTCTTCTTTGCATCATAGGACCTCTTCTATTCTTTGGAATCACCATATTTCTTCCCAGCTGCTTTGTTTATTACCATGAAGGAACCAGACTCCCCTGGGTAGGCAGTTACAGCATGAATTTATCTTTATTTTTCATCTTGTATGACCAAAGAGTATGCCTGTCCAATGGAAGTTAAAGGAGATGACAACAATATGTTGCTCCTAACTCCTATGAAAGTTTCATTCAAACCCATAAGGAATTGCAAAAGTCTCTCATCTTGATGAGACTTGATATTCTTTGACTTAGCCCCACAATGACACTCTCACACACAAGCAGAAAAGGTATTGAGTGCATCTAGCTCATCCCATAATCCTTTAATCTTAGTAAAATAGGTTGAAACACTCGAGTTACCTTGCACCACAACACTTAGTTCTTTTTGTATCTGAAATAACTTTGCTCCACTTGCCTGACCAAACCTATCTTCCAGGTCATGCCACAGATCTTTTGCACTCTGTGAGTATAAGACACTCTCAGCAATTTCTTTGGAAAGTGAGTTGAGGAGCCAAGAAAGGACCATGTCGTTGCATCTTGCCCAAGCTCTTTGAAGGCCAGAATCTGCATCTGGAAGAGCTAGGGTTCCATCAATGAATCCTAGTTTATTTTTTGCGGATAAAGCTATGACTACGGCTCTCCTCCATCCACCATAACCTCTGCCATCAAACACTGAGGAGACCAGCTTCATTCCTGGGTAGTCTGAAGGATGGAGGTAGTAGGGATGAGATGAATCAACTAAACCATTACCACTACAACCAGCAGATACAGAAGCTGCTGGAACATGGGAGATGAGATGAGTGTATTAATGGTTTATGAATTTGTCCCATTGTAAATGAGAAAAGAAGAAGATGAATTTGAAAAAGGAAACGTGGTTTGAAGCAGATCAGCACTGCTCTGATACAATGATAGAATAGGAAAAAGGATAGATTGAGAAAATTCTCTTTTCTGTATATTGAATGAATAAATGTAGTGATGTACAGAACGTTGTTTATATACAACAAAAATAAAATCTTTAAAATAACTACTTATGCTACGTGTCCCTAATTAATTAGCTAAGATATAACAAATTAAAGGATAAGTACAAATAAGCAAAATAATATTTACAACCTAAATCTGAAAGGCTTTTCTCTACAGCTTTCTCATAGGCCCAAGACAAAAAGAAGTCCAAGACGAAAAAGGCCCAACACAGAAATGAAAAGGCTGGAGCCCAATATTCCAAACCCATATTATGTTGTATCATTCAAACATGTTTATCTTCAGACAAGAACTATCCTAATCCCTTTCCTCAGAGACTTTGAGAACCTTCTCCATTAAGAATCTATTGTTGCCATTTTCACCTCCAACACATTCTCCGTAATGGTATTTTACTGGCTGTACAGAATAAATATATTGTATTATTATTGTAAAGTGTTTCAACAGAAAAAAAAATTGCATTATTCTTTCATAAATGGACGCATTTTGTATCGGTGTTTAGAAAGTTTGGCTTAAAATTTGTGAATTAGGTGCAAAATAATATTCATTTTGCATAACATTTTAAGTAAAATGAAAATTGTAAGTGTGTAAACAACTTTTATTGTTTGGACATAGTATTCATTATTTGCAAATAAATATTGCTCTGTAATTTTGTTCATTATTTCAATTTTAATTTAAAAAAAGATCTTGAAGTTGAAACATCAATTTGAGGAATAGTCTAAGTGAAATAATAATTTTTTCCTAAAAGTGCTTCAACTTTATTCAAATGAATTCATGTCAAAACACAGTTTGAATTTCCAATGCAATTTTTTAACTTTAACTTCAACTATTTGTTTTTTTCGATTTCAACTAAATATGTCCAAACAGAGATGAACTAGTTGTTGGATATTCCACATTGGTGGGAATGAGGTTCTTTGGTGTCTTTATATAAAATAGTGTTAATCAATAAATTCTTGAACTAGTTTTTGGATTAAATTAGACCTAAGTTCTATTTTTTTAATCATAAATATTTAGATGAGTAGTTCATTAATTAAATAAAAGGCAAAATAAACTTAAAACACACATATTGGAGAGCTTCAAAAGATTGATTAATGAATTCTCTTCTCAGGTAAAGAAAGGACTTACTGATTTTTTTATTTTATTTTTCTGGTATCCCGAGACTTGAGGAGGGAGGGGCTCATTTAGTCCAATAAAATTAAGGAGATGCCATTTTCTAAGAGTAAGGACAAAGCACGAGCACAAATAAGCATGAAACTGGGGCCTACCTTAACATTTTTACCTTAATATATCATCAATGAAATGAATGGCAATTTTCATCTGTCGGCCACGCACGTGCGACACAGACACCTAACAAGAAAGAAAGAACGTTATGTTTTTGGGGACCACTTACGCATTTGACACGTGAACCCGGTCCCATCTCACTCTTTATTAGTACTAGTCTTAGAGTACTTTAAATTTTAAAAAAAATTCATATATATATATATATATATATATATATATATATATATATATATATATATATATATATTATTTTAAGAATTGTGTTTGAGTTATGTAATAAAGTAAAAATAAGAGAGAGTAAAATCATAAAAAACGATGATTAATGTTGATCATATTTAATTAACTCAATAAAGTTAGAAGCTCTAACTCATGGAAGTACTTAAAATGTTAAATGTTAGTTCTACTAAAAATAAATTATTAATTATAATTATGATTTTTATTCAATATGAAAGGCACTTATGAAGGATAAAAGTTGATCAACATTTCATGTTAATATTTCATATTTTTATTATATATTGTGTCAATATAAATCGATAGATTAGACTCGTCTATTGAAAATTTTTTAATGAGAACATTGATCCTTAAATAATATTCCATCAAAATTATGGTGAAAATATTTAATTAGTTGGATTCAAAATGTTAAATATTACATAAAATTTTAAATATTAATATAATTTATTAACATAGTATTATTTGTTGAAGGAATAGTTTAATTTTTTAAAGCTACAAAAGTGAAGATGCTAGCGTATATCTTATAACACAGAAGAAGATTCTGAGATATAACGAACTCCATTATATCAATTTTCTTTAAGCAGACAAAATAGAATTTCTTGCTCCGTTCTCTCTCCTCCTCCTCGAAGGTATCTCATCTGCATGGAACCCTCCTCAATCAAACCCCTTCTCCCCCTAGAGCCCCCAGACAAGGAAGTAGCAATGGAGGTGGAAGCACCTCAAAACTCCTAGAAGGATATGCTCCTGGGCAAGCAAACGGGTAACCAATCAGTCTACTATGACATGGAAAACCAACCCGAGTAGGCTAAAGGAAAACACATCGAAGGATCAATCCCTATATCAAATGAAGAAAAGGAACGCATATATGCTCCCTGGAGATACTTAGTTATCTTAAAAATCTTCAAAAAAAAAAAGATGCCCTACCAGTTGCTTCACTCTAAACTATTTGACCTATGGAATTCATCCGAAACGTTAATCTTGATTTACCTAGGATGGGATTTCTTCATAGCAAAATTTAGCTTAGAGGAGAGCATGGTTAAGACACTACACATGGGGCCATGGTTCATCTCGGGGCACTTCCTCTCAGTTAGAAAATAGGAACCAATGTTTGTGCCCCAGGAAGCCACTCTAACCTCAACTGCAATTTGGATACGTCTGCCATAACTCCCAACTGAGTTCTACGATAAAGCTATTTTGGAAAAAGTTGAAAGAAAACTAGGCAAGCTCCTAAAGATTGACCAATGTACATCCTCCACCCTTAGAGGGATATATGCACGCATTTGTATACATGTGCCGCTGGAAACACCGGTAGAAACCTCAGTTATAATAGGTGATCACAAACAATCAGTGATCTATGAAGGCGAGGGAACCCTATGCACCAACTGCGGTAGACTAGGTCACACTGCCCTAAGGTGCAGTTACAAAATACACTCCGCACCCAACAATGGCACTCAGGAAGGAACAAACCACTCAAAGCCATCATCAGAGGATAGTGAATGGAAAACGGTCACCTTCCACGGACACGACAGCAGGGTCTTTCAAAGACGACTAACCCCAAGGAAATTAATGCTCCGAATCAACATCACACTCAGCATGCAAAGGAGGTACAGGTTGTGAGCACGTAATTTTTGCCCTATATGAACTACTCCCAAAAATTCAAAACAAAATAATTTCTTTCGGTGTTTGCAATTTTGTGGAATTTTGTGGCATTTTCTGTTAATTATTTGCTATTGTCTGTGCATGTTTATTTTATTCTAATTGATGGAAAATACAAAAAAAAAGTGTTGCATGTCCATTTAGGAGTTCATTTTGCATTTTAAGAATTAATTGGTAATTAGGTTATTTTATAAAAAAGAAAAATCACAAAAATAGTAATTTTCACTTTTAATCTTAACTCTTGTTTTTAGTAGTTTTTCTTTAATGTTGTTTTTTAGTAATTAAGTTAATTATCATTTAGGTCTAATTAGCATTTATGTTTAGGTTAATTAGGTTCTAGAAATTAATTTAGTTTTTAATTTAATTTTGAAAAAAAAGGAGTTGATTTGATTTTAGAAAAGAAAAGGAATTGAAATAGAAATAAGAGGAAAATGAAGAGAAGAAGAAGGAATTGGGTCAGTCTCGTTTAAATTGTTCAAAGCCCAAATCATTCAACCCTTCTAAAACCCAGCCCAGCTTCACCCAACCCGGTCCGGTCCCCCTTACCACCCAAAACGACCCCATTTTCTCTTGATCAATCCTGGTCATCGAGGTTTCATGATCTAATGGCCAGGAACTTGGGGTCCAATAACATATATATGTCTGAACGCTACCCACCCCCCTCTCTCAGAACCCCCTCCCCACGACCTGTCGCTCACCCTCCCCTGTAACACCGCCGCCGGAAATCGCCCCACGGCGGTTGCAAGTCTCCGATGACCATGAAGTTAACACCACAACCTCTCCGTTGCCTCCTCATCTCGGATCCACGACCAATTTCCCTCAAAACCTACCTAAATTCGTCGAATATTGAGTTGAAATCAGGAACCCTAGCACCGCCATAATTTCTCCGGTGGCGGCGCCACCACCAAACTGCCCCAAAATCACACCCTATAACCTCCTCGCCTGCCAATCCCAAATCCACACTCAGTTTCTCTCAAATATTCCCAAAACTATTCGAATTTTAAATCTAGGGTTCAGAAGTCCAAATCCTAAATGGGTGCTTGAGGGTTTATATCGAGTTCTGATTGGTTTTGTCCCTTAAATAACATTGTTTATTGGTTCTTGCCAAGCACAAATGGGTAACGTTATTTGGGACGAAGTCAATGGTTTGAGTCCTGGGGTCGATTTTGTTCAACTAGGTAATTTCTTCCTCATTCCTTTAATTTTCCTTCAATTGATTCGTCTTCCTCCTCATCCCTTTTCCTTTGGTTAAAGTTCGTGTTCAGTTTCTGAGTTCGAACTAAGTTTTGTTCCTGTTTCCCCTGTTAATTGAACTGTATAAATCTTGACCCTTTTCTTTTGTTTTAATTTATGTGGTTAATAAGCTTAAGTGTTTCGTGTCGGTTAATTTAGGTTTAGACTTGTTTAAATCACTGATTAGTTTAATTGCGATAAGTTTTGTAATTGAGTTTCTGTTAAATGTTGGTGTGAATGCTTGTATGTTTGATTCGTGTTTTGTTTGTTTTCAGTTGTCAAATTATTGCATTTCTTTTAAGATTTTTATCTTTTGATCTGTTTGAAGCCCTAGCATTTGAGTAATCCTGTTTGTCACATTTCAAGGGATCTTAGGGGAATCAATTATGAGTCTAAAAACTCTAGGGGTCTCAAAGGAAGAGGTAAGGGTAGTAATAACTGGTTGGGCAAAGGATAATCCAGGGTATTCAGGTTGGGGAAGGAATCATTTTTGTTAGGAAGAAGGTTCTAAAGGATAAGGTGAGCACTAGTCTGTTAGGAAGCAGGGATTTTCAGATATTTTAGAGGGCTAAAAGGGGTAAAATAATCAAAAAAAGGGTAAAAAGTGAATTCCCTAGTCAGGCCAAGGCTGCCTTAGATATGCCTATATAAGGACCTCTTTCACCTCATATGGGGGGGGGGGGGGNGAAAATAGTTAGAAAATACTGTTCCATTGAGAAATTTGGTAATCTTTAAAGTTTCTCACTTCTCAAAAAATTCCAGAATAACTAGGGGTTAAAATGAGTTGAATTTTTGGTTGGTGTTCAAGTATCTGGTTCAGGTTTTGGTTGTGTTTCTGATTACTGGGCTTTATTTGATACTCTTGCTGGTTCAAATCTGGTTTAAAGTCAGTTTTCCTTGGTTATTTCTGGGTTTATTTGGCTGCTGAACATTGTTCCTGCTACTGTTCATTGATCAATTTCTCCTCCTTTCTTATTTCACTTTTCCAGGTACACACTATGACTTTAGGCATGTAAAAATTTGCTTGTGAAGTGTTTGTGAAGGAGATATATGAAGATCCTATTCTCTTTTATTGGATGTTAAATTTTGCTCTTAGTTTACTTTCTTCAATGATTATGTTAACTCTTTAGGCTCAGCATGCTTAATATGAAATTCTGTTTCTTCTGAATCTCACATTGGAATTGTAATAGAGTTATTGGTAGAGTTACTGATTTCCATGCATTCTGTCCTCCAAGTTCTGTTACTGTTGGAAGGGCCAATTGTTTTGGGTCCCTGAGGTGTTTATAAACCCAAATCATGGGAATATGTCATTTGTTGCAAGGTTGTTATAGTTGAAACTAGTTTCATTGATTTGGATAGCTATTATATGGCTAAGTATGTAAAATAATCAAGTATGTTTAGTTATATGAAGTACAAAGTGTGAACAAGTTTTGAATTCAGCAGTTTCTTTTTCTGTGCAAGTCATCTTTAGGTATTTGAGTATTTCATCAGGTTTCAACAATGAGTTTTTCTTTCAAAAGTTGTCATGAGATATTTTGAGATTTTATGCACTTATGTTTCGAATAAGTTCAAGTTATTTTATGAGAAGGAATGTTGGTATTGTGATGCCTTAAATTCCAATGGGTTCAAAATTGTGGTTTTGGTCTTCAGGATTCGATCCCTGAATTAGACCTATCGCTGCTCTCCTTTCTGCTGAATGGTTATGGTAGCAGATTGGACCCGAAAAATGCATTTAAGATAGAATTTAAAGTTAGCTTCGTCAATCTATTTTAAATGTTTCAAAATTAGAGTTTAAGTTGATTAATTCAATTTCAAGTTCTGCATTTGCATCAATTGATTTGCGTTACCTGATTTGAACCATTTGGACCATAAGAACTGGGCCTAATGTTGGCCCAGTTGCATAACAAACGATGCCCAGATGTTATTGATACATATATTGGTCCATTGAATGTTTGGTATTGTTGAATTTCGCTAGTTCTTGGCCTATCGAGTCCCCCCTTCAAACCTGTTGAGGTTTCGTATTTGGCCTAGGTATTTATTTACCTAGATTTAGTTAATTAACTAGACTCTTTTAAATAATTTAAGGTGAGTCATGATTAGATAAGACATAGTCTATGGCCTTCCGAGCTTTTAGTTTAAATACCCTTTAAATTGCGTGGCCCTCGTTTTAATTAGCTTTAACTCAACCTTAGAATCCGAGGCGTGCCATTTAGAAAAAATTCCATGGCCCTCGCAAAGCTAAAACGCGTAGTTGCTTTAGGCACGTACTTTAATAATATTACCTTTCTAAATTCGGGTGTGCATTTCATGTGATCCAAATCCAAATCCTAAAATATTGAATAACATATGTTTCGGATCGCAGGTGTATTTCATGTGACGCGATCCAAAGACATATTTTTGACGACGTTCAATCTTCTTTAAAAAATGAATAAAAGCGTTTATAATTTAAAATTGGCACATAGGTTCAAAATGTTCTAAAATCAGATAACTAAACCGAGCATAATAGTTGAGCGACCGTGCTAGAACTACGGAACTCGAGAATGCCTAACACCTTCTCCTGGGTTAACAGAATTCCTTACCCAGATTTTTGGTTCGCGGACTGTAATATAGAGTCAATCTTTTCCTCGATTCGGGATTCGAACCGGTGACTTGGGACACCATAAATCTCCCAAGTGGTGGCTTTGAATCTTTTAAATAATAAATCCCATCTCGATTGTCACTTCAAGTTGGAAATAACTCCCTTATTATACTCTTTTACGGGGATGTAGTGGAAAAAAAAGGTGTGACAGCTCTGGCGACTCTGCTGGGAGAAGAACCCAGAACTTTTGGTTCAGGGTTCAGAATTCGAGCCTAGATAGATTGTTATATTTGGCTTTATCTAATTTTGTTACGTGTTTGGGCCTAATGTGCTAAATGTTGCTTTTACTGCTTTGATATTCCACGAATTGTATATAAACTGTTATGAAACCCTTCTTATCTCTGACTCTTCTAAATCATGAAGGAGTGTGCACTTCGTGTGATTCTTTTCTGTTAGAGTCATATTCCAAATTTAGAACGAGGTTTGGATAAGTTGCAAAGCCGGCAAAGCTTCTGTATTCCCGGTACGTTGCCCCTCCTCGACTCGAGTTGTCCGCTCGGGTAAGCCAGGTCTACAACAAATAAACCCAGGTTTTAAAACCAAGAATAACTCAGCCTCATACCGGATCCCTAGTAGGAGCGTTTGTTGCATCACGTGCATTTGACTTAGGGGACTCAACACAGGGGTTGGGTCCGTCTAGGACAGGTGTATCCACAATAACAGACTATCCTGATGCATATTTTACGTGCTATTTGTTGTAGTTATTTGCTTCGAGTTTGCATGCTGACCGACTTTTGAGTGATGGGAGATAATTGAAAAAGAAATGGCATTGTGAGGCTTAAATGAAAAATCCGAATTGTACTGAAACTCTGCCGAATTTTGAGAAAAATGAAAAGAAAAAAAAAGAGGAAAAAGGTTTGTTTTCAAAAATAGTTGGTTTTATTTTACTTGATTGAACTACACCAGTTTGATTCCCACAGGGCATGGGATACGTAGGCAACCCTCATCGGGTCCAAGTTCCCTTTTTGCAAATATATCCCAAAAAGAGCAAAAATTTGTTTTTACTGTAAATAATTAAGGTGATGTCATTCTTGTCAAGAATAGCCGAATGTCCCTCAAAAGGGCGCCGGAAGGCTGTTTTTGCAAGAACAGCTGCCTTTAGTCATTTTTCAAGGTTTTTGGTCGGTTAGCCAACACAGCCTTAAAATCTTTGTTTTCGAAGTGCTGAAAGGCAGTATTGGCAAAGCCGGATATTTTTGTGAAAAATTTGAAAAACAAAATGGTCATTTTTCTGGAGTCAAAATGAGTCGTAGTTTTATTAAAATCGCCTTAATAAATGTGCAGGATGAGCACAAATCAAAATGAACCTTTTTCAGTCCGTGAAGATATCCCTTTGGAGCTACATATGTGGTGGCATGATTTAGGGGACGACATCAGGAAAGTCGTGACAAAAGCGTTGGGTGGTCTTATTGGGCTCTTGAAGGTTAAGCCGAGAAAGGACATAATTGAGGCCTTGATACCATTTTGGGACACGGCACATACTGTATTCCACTTTGCTGATTTCGAGCTAACTCCTACACTGGAAGAGATAGCAGGATATGCCGGTTCCGAGGGGAATCTCCGAACTCGATACTCGATGGCACCTAGAACAGTAACCCCTCACAAATTTTTGGACTTGTTAAGCATCACTCAGGATGTTAGAGATGGGAATTTGGCTAACGGATTATGTACCTTCTACATTCTGTACCGACATTATGGGAATCCCCGTGGCATTGAGATGCCAGATACTAGTCTTACTCACGCATGAAATCAAGACAAGTAGGAAGCTCGGAGAGGGCTAGCTTTTATAACGACGTTCCTGGGTATTTTGGTTTGCCCCAGAAAAGATAGGAATATAGAGCTGGGACTCGTAGGGATAGCTGACTTTATGATGAAAAAGGCAAATGGGACCATAGTGTCGTTGATCTTGGCAGAAACTTACCGAGCCCTGACCCTTTGCCGAGAAGGATAGAAGTTCTTTGCAGGGTGCAATATGCTGTTACAACTATGGATGGTGGAACATCTTTTCCACCGTCCCAGATACTTGAATTGTGGTATGATTGGCCTCAAGTGCATTGAAAAACATGAAAAGTGGGTAGAGGGTTATGAGTTCCCGGAGGGTACAAAAGCATGGCATTCTCACTTGAAATCCTTTGCTGCAAACAAAATGGAATGGACGTTCGGGTGGCTGTCGGTCGGAGAAGAAATCTATATGTCAGCTGAGGAGTGTTTTCTGCTATTGATGGGTCTTCAGAGTATCCAGCCTTATGCCCAGCACAGAGTCCTATGTCAGTTAGGCCGATACCAGACCATCCCACACGATGAGGATTTGAGTCGACATGTAATTGAGTTAGAACCCAAAGCTGCCTTCCCAGAGGAAAAAGTGCGCCAAATTTGGCATCAGTGTAGATTCTTAGAGTCTAAAACTCAAGTACGAGATCTATCTAGAGGAGAGTTTGAGCCAGGCTACCTTGCTTGGTATGGTAAAATATCCCGAGTTCATCAGGAACCCGAAAGGCCCGCAAAAAGACCCCATATCCAAAAGTTCACCGACGGAGCACAAGTGAAGTGGGACTGGCTGACCAAAGAAAACGAGTACATATCCACCATAAGCAGGTTGGAAAATTAGGTCCGAGACCTTCAGTTTGAAAACAACTTGCAAGCCGCAGCCGATAAGGGTGAAAAGAGGAAACTAGACAAAGAAAATGAAGCCTTACGAGCCCAAATTCGAAAAATGAAGATAGTAGTCAAAAATCCCACCAGGAGTGTAAAGGATGAAAAGCTTATAAAGAACCTTAGGCAGAAAGTGGATGATTATGGTTTTGATTTGAATAAAGCGGAGGATGAGTTGGCAAGGGCGCAAATACAACTGGCTAAGAATGCGGAAGAAAGAGCATGCCTGGTTAGGCAGTTAAAAGAGCAATATGACAATAAGGTTGCGGGGTTAAAGAAAAGGGTCATCACTGTCGGGAACAACATGATCAAACAAGCCAAGGATTTTAAAGTTGAAAGGATACAATGTTATGATCTTATGGCTCAGATGGAGGAAGAGGTGCAAAAGCTAAAAAGTCAACATTTCCACGACACTCAGGTATTAGAGGCCCGTAATCAGCAGGTCGGGCGCCTACTTCAGGAGAAGGGTAGGATCAGAGAGAAGATCAGGGCCATTGCCGATTATATTGTTGTAAAGTGCCAAGCATGTGAGGATATGACCCGTACCACTTTCTTTGTAGTGGTGATGACATTTGTTCGACAAAATCATGAGTGATTTAGAGAGGCTCCAAGGGGATCTTGTACATAGGCCCGCGGTGAGGCCGAATGATGCCCTGCGAGCACCAGGAGTTTTTGAGGCATTAATGTATTCACGATTGTTGAGTCTGTACTTTTCTGCCTTTGAAGTCTGTCAGTTAAGTTAGAGTCTGTTAGTTCTTTGAGTCAGTATTTTCATCTTTTCGGAGTCTGTTAGTTGCTTTTGAGTCTTGAGTTTTTCGAGTCATTGTAATCAAAGTATTTGCTTTTTATGAAAAATTGAAAATCCCAAAATATTTTTTCATTTATATCCCCATGAACTACGTTTGGTCTGATTCATGCGGGGTCATGATACGTAGGCAATCTCCATAGGATTCGACCGTAACCAAATACAAAAGGAAAAAGAAAAGAGAGGAAAAACAAGAGAAAAAAAAAGATAAAAAAAAAGGAAAAACAAGAGAGGAAAAGAAAAGAAAGAAAAGACAAAATAAGAAACCGAGAGAAAGAAACAATAGCAAAACAAGATAGGGAAATGAGAGAATTAAAACAAAGAGAAAACAAAGGCAAGAATGAAAAAAAAAGAGAAAGAAAGAGGGAAAAAGAGAAATTGCAAATACAAATAAGGAAAATTCGGGATGACGCAAGCAGTCGAGCAAATGCATAATAGAAACAGTTAACTGCTTAGATGCATTCATACCCCCAAATGTGCGGTTACCAATCTGTTAAAGCCCTAACCGCTAACAAAATTATTGTTGATGTATTGAGTCCAGGCAGGTGGTTAGTTGATTGGCATTCTGGCACCTCACTCCTACAACACCCGGTCCAAGGACAAGCTTAACATAGCCAACCAAAAACTAGAGGCGAGTATTGTCGATCCGTTGAGAGAGGTGGATGAATTGGATGTTAATGCGATGAAGGAAGAGATGCATAAGTTAAAGCAACATATGGCCGAAATGTACCAAGCCTGGTCAAAGGGGCATCCACCACCGGTTTATCGTGCCAACCCTGCTTATATCACACCATTGGCCTATGGCCTAACCTCAGGAGCCTCCTATTGTGAATTTATCTCCAGCCTTTCCCACCTACAAACAATGTTATGGCACCACCTCCCAAACACCACCAGCTCCACCACCCAAACAAGTCCCACACCCTCCTCCACCAATCACTCTTGTATTTGTGGCACCTCTACCCGCTGCATTACATCGATCTTCTAGTGAGCCTTTGTTCCAGACTCACGAAAACCATTATTATCCCCCAGAACCGACCTTTAAAGCACCAGAACCATGTTCCTACACTCCTCATTTTGATCTCTCGATAGAAACTGAGAAGCCTTCTAAGAATTCTGAGTAGGAAGAGATGATTAGGAAAGTCAAGAGCTTGGAGCAATCTTTCAGGAATATGCAGGGTCTAGGTGGACAAGTAAGAGTGGCATATAAAGACCTGTGTCTGTTCCCAGATGTCCAATTACTAGCGGGGTTCAAGTTGTCCAAGTTTGATTTATATGACGGGCATGGTTATCCAGTGGCACACCTGAGAAGTTTTTGCAGCAAGATAAGAGGGGCGGGTGGAAGATATGAATTATTGATGGTATTTTAGTCAAAGTTTAAGTGGCTCAGCTTTGGAATGGTACACCCGACAAGGTCATGGTCTGTGGTACACTTGGGACGATCTGGCCCAAGCATTTGCCTACCATTTTCAGTACAATCTTGAAATTATCCCAGATCGTCTGTCATTGACAAAGATTGAGAAGAAGCCTGGGGAGAGTTTCAGAGAATACGGCTTCCGTCGGAGAGAGAAAGCAGCGAGGGTTGACCCTCCTATGAAAGAGAGTGAAATGGTTGATTATTTCTTGCAGGCCTTGGAGCCCACTTATTTTGGTCACTTGGTGTCAGCGGTAGGGAAATCCTTCAACGAAGTGGTAAAAATGGGATGCATGGTAGAGGAAGGACTCAAGTCCAACAAAATCATGAGTTATTCAGAAATCAAGGCGACCTCCTAGGCCATTCAAAATGGCACTGGGGGTGTACTGGGGAAGAAGAAGAAAGAGGACGTTGCGGTAGTTGAGTCAAGAGCTTAGTCCAAGAGCCCGTCACCTTACTATAACCCGCCTCGACCCCACCCCCAAACTTAACACCACACTCTATATAACCCACCACAACACTACTACCCACCTACAGAACCCCACTACTCTTTCCACCATGCTCAAACGTACACTCAACATCCTGTCCACATACAATGGTGTGCGCCAACCCCATAGAATACTTACCCAGCTCCACAAAGAACCTACCCACCCCCAAGAGCCTACAGAAATTCCCCTAAAACAGGTTTCTGACCAAATCAATCCTTCAAGAATGAGAGGTCGCAGAAGCATAAGACTTTCACTCCATTGGGAGAATCATATACCAGTCTATTCCACAGGTTGAGACAGTTGGTTATGTTGAATCCGATTAAGCCTAAGCTTCCAAACCCCCCTCCGAGAAATCTTGACCACCCAGTGAGTTGTGAATACTGTTCAGGGGCCCCAGGGCATGACACAGAGAAATGGTAGAAATTGAAAACAATTATTCAAGAGCTCATTAATACCCGTTGGATCGAGGTTCAAGCCCCGAAAATGCCTAATATCAACTAGAATATGCTGCCGGCCCATCATGAGACCAATATGATTGAGATAGTGCATAAAGGAGGAGAGCCTAAGAAGCCCTCGCAAACTGTAATGATGATCAGGTCCAGCAATGTCAGGATGAGTGAAAAGTCAACTAGTGGGAAGTCGTTGACCAAGTTGAAAGAGACATATAGTAAACCAGTTGTGGTAGTTCAGAAGGAGTCTTCGAGCAAGGTTGCAGTGAAACAAGAAAAAGTGGTGGTGCCAGGGGCAGCTAGCAAGCCCGTTGTAGTCATGGAAGGTGCTCGCATAGAGCCTGTTATTATCAAACTAATGACTCAGCGACCAATAGTCAACAACAAGGCCGTCCCTTGGAATTATGGCTGAATGACAGTGCTTTAAAAAGGGAAAGAACTTAAAGAAGAAGTTTGTGAGACCCATGGTCTGACTCACTCGGGGAGATGCTTTGCCCCTGAGGAGTTGGGAAAAGCCAAAACCTCCAAAGATAATCCGGTGTCGGTGAAGAAAGCTGTGACCGAAGAAGAAGTGGAAGAGTTCTTAAAGAAGATGGAGGTGCAGGACTATTCTATTGTAGAGCAATTGAGGAAGACCCCTGCTCAGATCTCATTGCTCTCATTGTTAATCCATTCGGACGATCACCACCGGGCGTTGATGAAAATCTTGAACGAAGCCCACATTCCTGACAAGATCTCTGTAAACCATCTAGAAAAGATAGCAAACAAGATTTTTGAGGTCAACAGAGTCACTTTTTCTGATGATAAATTTCTCGTGGAGGGTACTGAGCATAATAGAGCCCTTTATCTTATGGTTAAGTGTGAAGATTCCGTGGTTACCCGGGTACTAATTGATAATGGGTCTAGCACAAACATTTTCCCTCTCTCCACCCTAGACAAATTGATAGTGTACAATGAAAGAATTCACAAGAATAGTATTTGCGTTTGGGGGTTCAACGGTGGAGGAAAATATTCAGTCGGGGTCATAGTGCTGGAACTGACAATAGGGCCAGTTGAATTTACTATGGAATTTCAAGTGCTGGATGTGGCATTTTCTTACAATCTGTTGCTGGGTTGACCTTGGATTCATGCCGCCGAGGCCGTGCCGTCTACCCTGCACCAGATGGTCAAATTTGAATGGGACAGACAGGAAATTATGGTGCACGGAGAGGATAGTTTGTGTGACCAGAATGATGCCATTATACCTTTTATTGAAGTTGAAGACGATAAGGGACCGTGGGTCTATCAGGTCTTTGACACAGTGTCAGTTGAGAAAATTCCAGAAGGGGAATGTGTTCCAGTTCCGAAAGTAGTAGCCGCATCAGTCATGGTAGCCTCCGAAATATTGAAGAATGGTTTTGTTCCCGACAAGGGTTTGGGTGCGTCTCTGCAAGGCATCGTATAGCCAGTGTCTCTTCCCAAAAACTTGGATACTTTTGGTTTGGGATTCAAGCCTACAACTGCAGACATAAGGCGAGCCAGAAAATCAAAACAGAAAGCATGGGTTCTTCCAAAGCATGTCCCCCGTATCTCCCGATCCTTTGTTAGACCTGGTACTAAGAAGCGTCCAGCAATGACAATGCACGGTTCCATGGTTGGTCCAGATAAGGAGTTGCTTGAAAGGTTTGAAAAGTTGTTCGACAAGGTGAATATGGTGGAAGTTGGAGAGGGATCGAGCAAAGCGGATGTACAATTTGTAGGGCCCTGTGCAAAGATCAACAATTGGGAAGCTACTCCTCTTCCTACTCGGAGGGAGTCATGGTAGTCGGCTTTGATTTTTCTTTCAGTTTAATCTGGATTATTTTCAGGGTTGTAATTCAGATGCTATGTTCCGTCCGTTTGGATGAGTTAAACCTTGTTATATTTAAAATTTCAATGAAATGCAATTTCCCTTCTTTTTCATACCTGATAGTTTTATTTTTGTTTTTCTTTTCTTTCTTGTACAATCCTTTTTATGTTGGTTTCAGTGACATGACATACATGAGGAATCTCCATCCCAGCCTTAAATGCTAATCTAATTTCGAAATAATAATACAAGAAATTTAGTGTGATGATGAAGTGGAATATGATGATGAGGAAGCCTTTGAGGAAATCAGTAAAGAATTAAGCCATTTTGAAGAAAAACCCAAACCTAACCTGAATGATACAGAAACAATCAACTTAGGGGATCAAGATAATGTCTGGAAAACTAAAATAAGTGTCCATCTGGAACCACAACTCAGAGAGGAGATAATCAAAGCATTATTTGAGTACAAAGATGTTTTTGCATAGTCATATGACGACATGCCGTGTCTAAGCACTGACTTGGTGGTTCACAAATTGGCCTCTAACCCAGCATTCCCTCCTGTCAAGTAGAAGCTGAGAAAATTTAAAACTGATATGAGTGTGAAAATCAAAGAAGAGGTCACCATGCAGTTTGATGCAAAAGTCATTCGGGTCACGCGGTATCCCACCTGGTTAGCCAATGATGTGCCTGTACCAAAGAAAGATGGTAAGACCAGGGTGTACATTTATTACCGTGATCTTAATAAGGTGAGTCCGAAGGATAACTTCCCATTACCAAACATCCACATATTAATAGATAATTGTGCCAAACATGAGATTGATTTTTTTGTGGATTGTTATATGGGCTATCACCAGATCTTAATGGATGAGGAAGATGCATAAAAGACGGCATTCATCATGCCATGGGGAACATAATGTTACAGGGTCATGCCATTTGGTTTGAAAAATGTTGAGGCAACCTACATGAGGGCAATGACAACCATATTCCACGACATGATACACATGGAGATCGAGGTGTATGTGGATGATGTAATTGTAAAGACCAGGAAGCAGTCTAACCACGTCAGGGATCTGAGAAAGTTCTTCCAAAGGCTTCACAGGTACAATCTCAAGCTCAATCCTGCAAAATGCGCTTTCGGTGTTCCATCTGGAAAATTGTTGGGATTTATAGTCAGCTGTCGAGGTATTGAATTGGTCCCATAAAAAATAAAAGCCATCCAAGAATTGCCATCGCCGAAGAACAAGACTGAGGTGATGAGTCCGTTAGGGAGATTCAATTACATCAGCAGGTTTATCGCTCAGCTTACGACAACGTGTGAGCCTATCTTCAAGTTGTTAAAGAAGGATGCTGCGATCAAGTGGACAGACGAATGTCAAGAAGCATTTGATAAGATAAAGGGGTATCTGTCAAACCCACCAGTGTTGGTCCTGCCAGAACCAGGGAGGCCTTTGATTCTGTATTTTACGATTTTGGACAATTCGTTTGGATGTGTGTTAGGTTAGCATGACATCATCGGCAGGAAAGAGCAGGATATATACTACCTTAGCAAGAAGTTCACAACTTACAAGGTTAAGTATACTCAGCTTGAGAGGGCGTGTTGCACCCTAACTTGGGTAGCACAGAAGTTGACACATTACTTGTTATCGTATACCACTTGCCTCATCTCTCGGTTGGATCCGTTGAAGTAAGTGGTATACGATGTTCAAGTCTGTGACCAAGAAAGCGGTGGTTGATTTTGTGCACTCAAATATCATTTTTCGGTTTGGGATACCAAAGGTGATCATTACAGACAATGAGGCTAATCTTAATAGTCATCTGATGAAAGAGGTATGTCAGCAATTCAATATTACACATCACAATTCCACCCCTTACCGCCCCAAGGCAAATGGAGGAGTTGAGGCGGCTAACAAGAATATAAAGAAGATACTGCGGAAAATTATGGCGGGTTCCAGACAGTGGCATGAAAAGCTACCTTTTGCATTGTTGGGTTATCGTACTACTATTCGTACTTCAGTAGGGGCGACTCCGTATTTGTTAGTGTATGGCACCGAGGCAGTGATACCCGCAGAAGTGGAAATCCCATCACTTCGGATTGTCGCAGAAGGTGAAATTTATGATGATGAATGGGTCAAAGCCTGCTTGGAGAAATTGAGTTTGATCGATGAGAAAAGATTGGCAGCTGTGTCATGGACAGTTGTATCAATAAAGAACGGCAAGAGCATATAATAAGAAGGTGCGCCCACGAAATTCCGAAGTGGGTCAGCAAGTGTTGAGACGTATTCTTCCACATCAGGATGAGGCCAAAGGCAAGTTCGCCCCAAATTGGCAAGGGCCATTCATCGTGACGAGAGTGTTGTCCAATGGTGCTTTGTATTTGACAGACATAGAAGGCAAGTGTGTTGAAATGGCCATCAATTCCGATGCAGTCAAGAGATATTATGTAAGATTTTCTTTGTTTTAATCGTATTTGTTTGTACTTGGCATGTTTTGGAGATTGGAATGACGAAGGCATTTTGTTCTGCTATCTAAACACTTTATCCTTTGTTACCCCTTTGAGCCTTATTTATTTTCTTTCATATCCCTCTTTTGGAATCAGTAGCAAAGCTAAAAAACACAAGCATAAAAGATAAATAAAAGAAAAGAGTGAGAAGAAAATTGAAAATGAAAAAGAAAAAAAGAGAAGAAAAGAAAAGAGTAGAAAAAGAAAAAAAAGAAAAAGAAAAAGAGAAAAGGAGAAAAGGCAAAAGGAAGAAAGAAAAGAAAAGAAGAGAAAATGGAAGAAAAAGAAAGAAAAGTCACAACAACAAAGTAATTTTATGACATGAACTACGTTCGACCTGATTCCTTTTAAGGATACGTAGGCAGCCTCACGGTTCGGTCCCATCATAATAAAAATCTAAAAAGTCTCCAAGCAAGAAACTGGGGCAGAAGTTGCGGTTGTTGTGAGAAATCTGATTCCGGAAGTTGTAATTTTAAACCCAGCTGAATTGTTTTGAGCCTGTAATACCCCTTCTTTCTAACCATATCCAAAAGCCACATTAAAATTCAAAGAAAGACCTTCTGATCAGTCTTCGGGAAATGCTAAGTCGAGCAAATAGAGGTGATTTATCTTAGGGGCAACACTCTGGTCCAAGCAGGAAAATAATAAAACTGAGAGAGTCTTATTGGTGAAAACCCTCACGGGCACCGTAAGGCGACGGAAGTTGAGAGAAATAAAAAATGAGAGAGTCTTATTGGGGAAAACCCTCACGGTCACCTTAAGGAAAAAGTGAGTTGAGAAGTGAACAAATGGGAGAGGTCTGTGGGTAAAAACCGTTCAAGACACCGCAAGATGTACAAGGTTAGGGCTTGGGTGAAGAAATCAGGTTATGGAATTCTGGGCCAACAAAGTACGGCAACTGAAAGTTCATTAGTTGGACGGATTAGGTCGATTAGTCCGAAATGCATGTCATGATCAATGGTACCAACTGTTCCACTCAGATAAGTCTCTTTTTCTTTTCTTTTTTTTAGCAAGTCGTCCGGTTTTTGATTTTCTTTATCCTTAACTCTCAAGGTCATTGCATTTCATTTCTTTCAGGGTTTTTGTTTCTCTAAGATGTTTCAATGTCAGCCTTGTTCAAAGCAAATGAGAAAGGATTTCAAAGCTCACTACCAGCTTCAAAAATTGCAAAGCACAGTGTGGCCAAAACATACCAAAGATAGCATGATATAAAGTGGGATACAAGGAATCGTCGAAAGTTTCATCGGTAGAATGATTTTGTAATGTCATGGGAGATGCAAAGGTTCAGATAAGAGGTCAGAGATGTAAAACAACATTATGGGTATAGAACACTCGGATCATCAAAGGTCATGAGGTTTGAAAGTCAGTCAGAAAGTCAAGCGGTTCAGGGCCAGTTCGGGGAAGCAGGTCAAAGCAAAACACGGCGGCAGAGACATCTTCAGCAAGAATGGCATCAACTAACCACCATTTTATACTAACAAGATTTTTCTTTGATTGAAACAGGGGCAGAAAATTTTGTTTGTTTTGGAGAAACTATCCGTAGGGGAAAGAGCAAGCACCAAAATAGGTTTGACCGTAAACTCTCAGGACCTTCCTGGAAAATATGGCTTAGTTAAATTTCAATACAATCATGAATAGCATAGAGGAATGTAAGTTGGTGTCAAAGTTTGCATGTTTAAGATAGGATTCAATTAGGAGTTTTCAGGACCTTCCTGGATAATAGGATGTAGTTTAAGACACTTGTAGATAACATGACTTAGCGGAAGTAATACCTTTAGAAGATACACCTTATATCTATAATTGACGTTTAATTAAGAGTTGTCAGGACCTCCCTGGATAATAGGACTTAGCTTTCAAATTCTTAATAATAGTTGGTAGAATGATTCAGTTTAACACTCACCTATGTGCCCAGCCACCAAACTGGGGCAGAAAATTTTCTTGTTCTGTTTGTTTCATTGAAGTCAGGAGCCCACCTAGAGAGCAGGGAATACATTTCAAGTTCAGCAGTCAGGAGCCCGCCTGTAGAACAAGGGAGCACATTTCAAGTTCAGTAGTTAGGAGCCCGCTTGGAGAACAAGGGATTGCATTCCAAAGTCAACAGTCAAGAGCCCGCCTGGAGAACAAGGGAGCACATTTCAAAGTCAGGAGCCTGCCTGGAGAACAAGGGAGCACATTTCAAAGTCAGCAGTCAGGATCCCACTTGGAGAACAAGGGAATACATTTCAAATATAGCCGTCAGGAGCCCTCCTAGAGAACAAGGGAGTACAATTCAAGTTTTAGATTTCAAATTCTTATTGATTGTTGGTAACATGATGCAGTTTACAATCACATATGTACCCAGCCACCAAACTGGGGCAGAAAATTTTCTTTTTTTTGTCTGTTTTGTTGAAGTCAGGAGCCCGCCTGGAGAACAATGGAGCACATTTCAAGTCGGTAGTCAGGAGCCCGCCTGGAGAACAAGGGAATATATTTCAAGTTAGCAGTCAGGAGCTCACCTGGAGAGCAGGGAATACATTTCAAGTCAGTAGTTAGGAGTCCACCTGGAGAATAAGGGAGTATAATTCAAGTTTTAGCTTTTAAGTTCTTATTGATAATATGATTCGGTTAACACTCATATATGAGCCCAACTACCAAACAGGGGCAGAAAAGTTTCTTTTCTTTTGTCTATTTTGTTAAAATTAGGAGCCCGCCTGGAGAGCGGGGAATACATTTCAAGTCAGTAGTTAGGAGCCCGCCTGGAGAGCAGGGAATACATTTCAAGTCAGCAGTCAGGAGCCCGCCTAGAGATCAGGGAATACATTTCAAGTCAGTAGTCAGGAGCCCGCCTAGAGAGCAGGGAATACATTTCAAGTCAGTAGTCAGGAGCCCACCTGGAGAGCAGGGAGCACGTTTCCAAGTCAGCAGTCAGGAGCCCGCCTGGAGAACAAGGGAGCACATTTCAAAGTCAGCAGTCAGGAGCCCGTCTGGAGAGCAAGGAATACATTTCAAGTCAGTAGTCAGGAGCCCGCCTGGAGAGCAGGGAATACATTTCAAGTCAGCAGTCAGAAGTCCGCCTGGAGAGCAGAGAATACAATTTAAGTCAACAGTCAGGCGTCCACCTGGAGAAAAGGAAAGCATCTCAGAATGTAGTTCAAGTTTTGACAGTCAGGCATCCACCTGAAGAAAGGAAAAACATCTCAGATCACAATTCAAAATGGCAACAAAAGGATTTCACCGGGAGAATACAAGTCAACAAGGCAACAAGAACCACAAGAGCAAGTTTGAAGATATAGTGTAATGCATAGATCATAGCCTAGTATAGCTTCTTTTTATTTTGACATGGTGTAATAAGGGGTTCAGTAAGCAGCAGCAGCAGTGAAATCACATCTTCATGGTAGTCCTAACTACCAAACATTCCTGAAGTACACTGACCTGATTCCTTTTTAGCCAAGGATATGTAGGCAACCTCAGAAGCAGGTATGGTCAATTCTTTAAAAACTGCTTCCCACGGAGTATTCAAATGGGCTAAAATTGCTCGTATCCACTCATTTATCTTTGCACGAAAACTCTTCGTGTTTTCGAGCAAAGAGGGGTAGCTGTGAGCACGTGATTTTTGTCATATATGAACTATTCCCATAAATTCAAAACAAAATAATTTCTTTTAGTGTTTGCAATTTTGTGGATGTTTGTGGCATTTTTTATTAATTGTTTGCTTTTATCTGTGCATATTTATTTTATTCTAATTGATGGAAAATATAAAAAAAAGTATTGCATGTACATTTAGGAGTTAATTTTGCATTTTAAGAATTAATTGGTAATTAGGTTATTTTATAAAAAAGGAAAATCACAAAAATAGTAATTTGCACTTTTAATCTTAACTCTTGTTCTTTAGTAGTTTTTGTTTTATGTTGTTTTTAAGTAATTGTGTTAATTATCATTTAGGTCTAATTAGTATTTATATTTAGGTTAATTAGGTTCTAGAAATTAATTTACTTTTAAATTTAAATTTGAAAAAAAAAGAAAAGGAGTTGATTTGATTTTAGAAAAGAAAAGGAATTGAAATAGAAATAAGAGGAAAATGAAGAGAAGAAGAAGGAATTGGGCCAGTCTCATTTAAATTGTTCAAAGCTCAAATCATTCAACCCTTCTAAAACCCAGCCCAGCTTCACCCAACCCGGTCCGGTCCCCCTTACCACCCAAAACGACCCCATTTTTCCCTTGATCAATCCTGGCCGTCGAGGATTCATGATCTAACGGCGAGGAACTTGGGGTCCAATAATATATATATGTCTGAACGCTACCCACCCCTCTTCTCTCATAACCCTTCCCCCTCACGACCCGTATCTCACCCTCCCCTGTAACACCGCCACCGAAAATCGCCCCACAGCCGCGGCAAGTCTCCGATGACCATAAAATTAACATCACAACCTCTTCTTTGCCTCCTCATCTCGGATCCACGACCAATTTCCCTCAAAACCTACCCAAATTCGTCGAATATTAAGTTGAAATCAGGAACCCTAGCGTCGCCACAATTTCTTCGATGGCGGCGCCACTACCAAAACTGCCCCAAAATCATACCCTATAACCTTCTCGCCTCCCTTATCCCAAATCCACACTCAGTTTCTCTCCAATATCCCCAAAACTGTTCGAATTCTAAATCTAGGGGTCAAAAGTCAAATCCTAAATGGGTGCTTGAGGGTTTATCTCGAGTTCTGATTGGTTTTGTCCCTCAAATAATGTTGTTTATTTGTTCTTGTCAAGCACAAATGGGTAATGTTATTTGGGACGAAGTCAATGGTTCGAGTCCAGGGGTCGATTCTATTCAACTAGGTAATTTCATCCTCATTCCTTTGATTTTCCTTCAATTGATTCGTCTTCCTCCTTATCCCTTTTCCTTTGGTTAAAGTTCGTTTTCAGGTTCTGAGTTCGAACTAAGTTTTGTTCCTGTTTCCCCTGTTAATTGAATTGTAAAAATCTTGACCCCTTTGTTTTGTTTTAATTTCTGTGGTTAATAAGCTTGAGTGTTTCGTGTCAGTTAATTTAGGTTTAGACTTATTTAAATCACTGATAGGTTCAATTGCGATAAGTTTTGTAATTGAGTTTCTATTAAATGTTGGTGTGAATGCTTGTATGTCTGATTCGTGTTTTATTTGTTTTTAGTTGTCAAATTTCTGCATTTCTTTTAAGATTTTTCATATTTTGATCTATTTGAAGACCTAGCATTTGAGTAATCCTGTATGTCACATTTCAAGGGATCTTAGGGGAGTCAATTGTCAGTCTAAAATCTCTAGGGGTCTCAAAGGAAGGGGTAAGGGTAGTAATAACTGGTTGGGCAAAGGGTAATCCAGGGATTTCATGTTGGGGAGGGAATTATTTCTGTTAGGAATAAGGTTCTAAAGGATAAGGTGAGCACTAGTCTGTTAGGTAGCAGGGATTTTCAGATATTTTAGAGAGGCAAAATGGGTAAAATAATTAAAAAATAGGGTAAAAAAGGGAATTGCCTAGTCTAGCCAAGGCTGCCTTAGATATGCCTATATAAGGACTTCTTTCACCTCATATGAAGTGGGGGGGGGGGGG